>JAKCWG010000508.1:0-83587 GCA_021464415.1 Lonicera japonica
TACACACTTGTATAGCAGAGATGATGAGTAATGTGTACACAACCCCGAAATAGAATATTGACTACGGCTAGCCTAGAGCGTACTCCATGGTACTGTACCCCACACTCGTACCTTGTAGGTTGTACCAAAGCGTCATGCGAATTAGGTAACATGTGTCTAGTGGTACTCTCTGTTTTATTTATTTATTTATAAGAAACATAAATTTTATTGCAACTGAAAAAAATACAAGTAAAGGGGACATGATGTCCCTAATAAACACCAAAAATATACTACTACTACTACTACTAAAAGTACTCATCTACTACTACTATTATTAAAAGTACTTGTCTCAATCCTACAACTTACTCCTATTACTACTACTACTATTATTATTAAAAGTACTCGTCTCAATCCTACAATTTCCTAAAATTTATTAAAACTGAATATGTGACAATTTTTGTGTATATGGAGCAGACAGTTTAGTTACGGTGGTTAAGTAGTATAATTGTTGAACAAGTTCAAGTTGGTCAATTTGAATTCGATTTTTTGGGCTTAATAGTATTTTTCAAGATAAAGAGTGTTTTTTGGTATTATTCATTTTTAAGTTTTTAACCTTTTATGCAGCCAGTTTTCCTCCCTTTATTTGGAGCTTGAAAAATGAAATACTTGTTTTTATGTTTCTATTGTGGTAGGTGTCAATTTTAGAATATTACTTGAAGGATTATTTCTCTTTTGCTGGAAAACCAAGTCAAGTGCATAAATGTAAGCCCTCCATGTCATTAAGTACATATTTTAGTTTTTAATGTAAAACATGCATCCAGTATATAGTAGAGGAAACTCATATAGTAAACTTTTTAAATTAGTCATATGCTAACTATTTGATAGTTAGGATGTGGATTACAACTTACACGAAAACAAATTAATATACAACAGTAAAAACATAATTTTATACTAAAGTTATATGAATAACCATGTACTTATGTTTGTATAATAGCATGAACAGGGATTGGATTCGTAATCCCAATAGAGCTAGTGCAGAGTACTAATTTATGCAAGTTGCAAGTAAATATACCAATGATGATAGTATACCAAGTGCCCATGCCAAAAGTGTAATAATTGTAGGTTGGGGTCATTGAGAGAAATCCGAGTACATTTAGTAACTAATGGAATGTCTTACAATTATATTACGTGGACTTATCATGGTGAACAATGGAGAGATGTTTCTAATTCTTCAACCACTAGGCCAATTTTACATCATGGTAACGATATAGGACGTGATAATGATGATGTAAGGGCTATAATCAATGACCTTCACCCTTACGCCTCATCTAATTACAATGAAGGTTTAGAGGAAAATGATTATACAAAAGGTGATGACCTTTTAAAAGATGATGAGTCTAACATGCATTGGAAAGAGCATAACAATTTTGAAACGCTTTTAAAAGAAGCTCAACGAGAATTATACCCTGGTTGTTAGGATTTCTCTGTGCTAACAACAATTGTTGAGTTGATGCATTGCAAGGTTATGAGTTTGATGTATAACAAATGCTTTTATCAGTTATTGGCGATTATTAAGCGGCTTCTCCAAAAACTAAATAATTTGCCTAACTCACATTATGAAGCACATACGATATTAAAAAGTTTGGGGTTGGGTTATAAGAAAATCCATGCTTTCAAGTACGATTGTGCATTATTTTACGGAGAAAATGAAGGCTTGGATAAATGTACGATTTGTAATGAGCCGAGGTATCATAAGAATTCTTGGGACGACAAAACGAAGGTCCTGTGAAAAGTTTTACGTTATTTTCCACTTAAGCCAAGGTTGCAACGATTGTACATGTCAATGCATACGGCTAGTGATATGAGGTGGCATAAGGAGGGGACGAGTTGATGATGAAGTCATGCGACATCCCTCCGATAGAACTGCATGGAAGGAATTTGATTAACTATATCCTAGCTTTGGAGCGGACCCTCGAATTGTGAGGTTAGGCCTTGCAACTGATGGGTTTAACCCATTCAATAATATGAGAAAACCTTACAGCTGTGAGAATCCGCAAATGCGACCCCCGGGTCTCGTCCCCGTTCGTTGGGCATCTGAAACGTCGGAAAGGATCCCGTCGTTCCATTTGCTTGGAGTGTTTTGATAATTCAAATCGGGTGTCCCTCTATCCTGTTTCTAGGTACAAGAGGGTTCATTCAGAGTCGCTAGTACGTTTTACGAGAAAACAGACAAAAAGGGGTCGTGTAAGAGAAGAGGCTACATATAAGCCTTTCTTTACACGTTTGTCTACGAAACCAGGATTCTATAGGGTTCGGGAACTATATTACGGTTTGGGAAGGTGTTAAGCACCCATTCCGCCTTTCGGTCTCTACTGGACTTATATGTTTATTTTATGTTGAAGAACTTGGATGCTTTTACTGATAGTCTACTACTTCTCGAATAAAAATCCTAATTTTTAGGGAAAGCAGGGAAGGGTATGAAAAGCCTTGTGTTCCGAGATCCGATGTTTTTATTATTGAAAGACATAAATATAAATGACGGATTTCTTGTGTTGTAATTACTTTCGTAAAAGTTCGGATTTATATCGGGACTGATTTAATATGGAACTAGAACTCTTTGAGGAGAGTTTTATCAGACACGTCGCAGTCTATAGAAGAGACATGATATGTTGATTTTAGTTCCTAGTAATCGTCTTATCAAAGACAGAGATTTAGGAAAAGTGATGAGTGGTTTTATACTCTTCTGGTTTTGCAAATGGTTTTATCAGGGTCTTTTGTTTTGAAACGGTAGACTGCTTTGTAACTTGGCAATAAGTTTATTAAAATAAAACGTGGACAAAACTACAGAAATAAAACAAGTACACAGATAAACCAAATTTTCGAGCGTGTTAGGAATCTAGCACAACCGGTCACGTCGTCGGGTCGCGGGGTGCGGGGCAGCGCCCGTTAGAAAAATTGAGTTTTTAAACAAGTCTACAATAACACTAATATACAAATATCTTATTTAATTACTAGAAGAAACTTTATTTACCTTCCCGACGAGAATAATAATAAGAAAGAGAATATAATATGACAGAGAGATCTCCGGCGATAATAATCTTCTCCTTCTTCAGATATTTCCGAGAATTTGATTCCCGAGACCGGACACGTTGAGTGTCGAGAATAGATTCGATCTCTTCTGAAATAAGACGATACTCGAGAAAAATGTTTGACGAAAGATCAAAAAATTAGATCATAAATTTCGTTGCTAAACTGCTCTAAGACTGCTGTTTTTTGCTCTGTTTTTGGTGTTTTGTTGCTGTCCAACTTGCTCTCTAGAACCCATGGGGGTGCTGGCCTATTTATAGTGACGAAAAGGTGTATGTCGCGCGACAATCTTGACTGTCGTGCGACATTTCACTTTAATGATGATTCTGACTCACTGATGAGTCAGAAAGTGGAGTGGTGGGGTGTTTGTCGTGCGACTTGTCCCTATAAAGTGGGATTGTCGTGCGACAATCTTGTGTATGTCGCGCGACAATCTTGAATGTCGTGCGACATTTCCATTAAAAACAGGTTTGTTTGGCCAACAAACGCTTTCGGGGCAGTCTCGGGTGTTCAGGTGGGTCCCGGACTCCAGAAACAACAGTTCTCGAAGGTTGTTAGGGTTCTTGCGGGGGTCACGGATCGGAGTGTCTACAACAGCATGTGGCCTGTGTTGGTAGTTCCTTATAATTTGCTTCCTTGGAGATGTATGAAGAAATAATTTTCTATAATGACTTTATTAATTCCCAGTGATAAAGCACCTGAAAAAGAGATTGACGTGTATGTGCCACTAATTGATGAGTTGAAAGACTTATGAAAACATGGTGTGCTAACATATGACAAGGCTACAAATTTAGTGTTCAATTTACGTGCGGCAATAATATGGACTATTAATGATTTTCCAGCTTATGCTAATCTTTCAGGATGGAGCACGAAGGGTTATAATGCATGCCCTGTTTGTAATGACGATGGAACATCTAAAAGGTTCAGTGACAAGGTTTGTTATATGGGATATAGACGATGGTTACTGTGGGATCATGTGTGGTGAGATAATAAGGAATCTTTTAATAAGAAAATTGAACATTGTGCAAAACCAAGGGAACTCTCAGGAGATGACATTTTGGCTCAATTTAGTAATTTAAATTTTGGTAAAATAGGCAAACATGAAAATAACCCAGATAAGAATGTAAAGAAGGGACCCCGAGTACCAAAAAGTGGACGAAAATAGTACATTTTTAGAATTGGAGTATTATTCCAAGTTACGTACTAGGCATAATTTAGATGTCATGGACACTGAGAAAAATGTTTGTGATAGTTTAGTGGGAACAATTTTGGACATAGAGGGAAAATCAAAGGACACGCCTAAGGCTCGTAAAGATTTAATGGACCTGGGAAAAAAAACAATTGTGGCTAGTTTGAAATGGAACCAAGTATGTAAAGAAACATCCGTTTTACACTGTGATACATCAGGCACAAAAGGAAATATTTGAGTTCTTAAAATCTGTAAAATATCTAGATGGATATGCAGCAAGTATCTCATGAAATGTGAAGGCTGGACGTGGGAAAATTTTTGGGTTGAAGAGTCATGATTATCATGATTTTATTATAATGTCTTATTCCCGTGGCTATTCAAAAATATTTGTCAGATAATGTTGTTGAACCGATCATCCAATTATGCAGTTTCTTCAGCAAATTTGTGCCAAAACGTTGCGTGTGGACGACATGATAATGATGAAGAAAGAAATTGTATACATATTGTACAAGCTTGAACAAATTTTTCCTCCTACATTCTTTGATGCCATGGTTCATGTAATGATTCACTTACCTGAGGAAGTAATACTTGTTGGGCCAGTTAATTGTCGACGGATGTTCCCAATCGAAAAGTAATGGCATTTTTTTTTCAATTTATCTCAATGTCAACATTGATATTGTATTATCTAATTAGCAGTGCAATTCCGTTGTAGATTATTGGGGAAGTACAAAAGCTTTGTGCAAAATAAAGCACGACCCGAGGGGTTGATTAGTGAGGCATATGTTTCCAATGAATCCTTCACTTTTTGTTTAATGTATCTCTGTAATGTAGAGACATCTTTCAGTCAGCCTGAACGAAATATCGATTGTGGTCCAAGAGAATCAAAACTTTCTGTCTTTATGCAAGTTGCACAACCATTTATGGGCAATTCAATGGTTGAATTTACAAATACAGACATAAAGATTGCTCATTGGTTTATATTGAACAATTGCGAGGAGGTGACACCATTTCTTGAGTAGGTGAACTATCCCTCTATTTATTTGAAGTTGTTGTTTATATGTGTACTTTATATATTAGCTTCTTATGTAAGGCGCATGAGGAAATGATAAGGCACGAAAGTAGTGTAAACATACAAAAAAAGACACAAAAAAAAATTCCCTACATCGTTTTGGGAACACGTAAGTAAATTTATATAATAATTTTAGCAAATTTCATTATTATTATTATTATTATTATTATTATTATTATTATTATTATTATTATTATTATTATTGTTATTATTATTATTATTATTATTATTATTGTTATTGTTATTGTTGTTATTGTTATTGTTATTGTTATTATTATTTTGTTACATTTTCTTAATAATGTATTTAATTTATTTGAAACTAGATGAGAAATTTGGGGAAAGAGAACTCGGTTTTATTTGATGATGAGTTGTTTAAGCTGGTGATATGTCCTGTACGGGCTGAAACTTATCAAGGTTGCATTTTGAATGGGGTCAGGTTTGTAATTACTGAATGAGATGATAGGTTGACTACTCAAAACAGTGGGGTTTACATGCCAGGAAGTGTGGATATAGGAGGAATGGAATTTTATGGCAAGTTGACAAATGTTATTAAATTGCTATATAGAGAAGGTTATAGTGTTGTGTTATTTAAATGTAATTGGTTCAATACGAATCCTTCAAGACGAGGAAGTATTAAACATGATTATCATTTAATATCAGTTGACATTAATACTCAGTGGTATGAGAATGACCCTTACTTTCTTGCCACTTAGGCCAAATAAGTGTTTTATGTGAATGATCCCAAGTTGGGTGGTGGCTGGAAAGTAATTCAAAGTATTCAACATAGAAATGTGGGTGATATACCAGAAAAGCAAGAATATGAGGGTGATAATGGTGATGATGACATTGCATACCAAGAGAATACGTCATTTGACATTCCAAATATGGCGCAAATGCAAAACAATGATTGTGTTCTGACACCTTATTGCTTAGACATTGTTCCTCCGGTTGAGATTAAGATTGAATCGATAACTATAAATCTTAGGAATCTTCCTTGAGTTAATAATAATGAAAGTGATGATGATTATGCCATTGAAGAAAGTAGTATAGATAGTGATGGTGGTTCAAGCACTGCTGATGATGATAGTGATCTAGATTAATAAGTCATTTTTTGTTTGTGCACTACATGTCTAAAATATCTGAATATTTCTCTACTTATTTCAATATAACATTGTATTAAGTATTTACATTTTTGGTTAAATTGCATTTTATTTTTTTTGTAGATGTCAATGATTACCCAAAAGAAGAAAAGGTCCTTTGAGTTTACAAATTTGTCATCTAATTTGCCACCTCCTACCTGGTCTAGATCGACAAATGAGGCTTCTTTACCCCAGCGTTCCTAAGTAGCAAGTGTGCATTATAGGTCAAGTCGCACTTCCTTTGCCACACGATCGTCCCAGATGTTGACCGGCACAAATGGCACAAGTGTACCACTCACTCGAACTCAATCTAGGAATGGAGAGGCTGACACTTCTTTTACTCTAAATGTAGCAGAGACTATGGATCCTCTTGGTACCAAAAATGAAGACACTTTTTCTCAGCCACCTCTACAGGCACCTCGAAAGAGAAGTGCAGTTTGTCAACATCAGAGTAAGAATATAATATAACTAAACATTAATTTATGACATTTGTTTATGGCCAACCAATTATATCATTTGATTATAACTTCTTTGTGCATGAAGGATATAATGAAAATGGTGGGCAACTCCCAAATGCACCAGACAAACGACCAACCAGGGGGGCATGTCAAATGATTAAGACTAACTGCATTGTTCGCCTTACGGAAACGAGGATCAAGGTTTCTTTTGACTCGAAGCATAAAAAGCGACTAGGAAAGGTGTGTACAGCTTGTTAGCTCATGACGTTAGGGCTGTTACCTATCAACACTGCCCGAAGGAGGACATATATTGGACAAAAATATCCGAAGATAGAGAAAAAGACCTTATAACAGAGATCACTGTGAGTAGAAATTTTATTAATACCTTTTTAGCACCTTCCAGTTATTTAATCTACTTAGGCTAAATTATTGAATTGTTTAATGTGATGAGATTTTCCATTTACTAATATATAAAAATATTAGTATAAAGATAAGTATAAGAAGACATTTTTTTAAACTTATAGGGTATACTACGATCTTTTTTTTTTGCTGTAATATTAAGATTCTGTAATGAAAAAAGACATAGATCCTATGATGTGGAATTTTAAGATTTTGCATTTACATCGGCCAAATGCTCAAATGGAATTATATGAGTTTGAATTTTTTTGCATCCAATGAATAATCTGGCACTTCCCAGAACTACATACATATATTTGTAAAGATGGACCCACACAAAAAATACATAAGTTTGAATTTTCATGTCATAGATAACTTCATTTACCAAAACTAATATTACTCCTATATTCCTTACACACTTTCTTTAAGGGAAAAGCTAGTTCATCGCAATCAATCAAGAATTAAACTTATTTATTGTAGAGAGATCTAATACATAGTTTATGTTCCAAAAAGGAAACTCTTAATTTGGGACATCCCAAAAAGAAATAGTGGACTTTGAATTTGGGACATAGAGAGTATTAACACTATTTATTTTATTCCAAGTCTTTATTAGAATTTCAGACCCTTACTTTTAGTCATATAATTATCATTCCTTATGCAAGTACACAGATTATTTTGATACATATAGATAAATCAAATTTATTATTGCATAAAAAATAAAGGAATTTCTGCGTACTAGCATTGGGCATACCGAGTTGTAACTGGACCATGGCATCTAGCACACTCATGTATTCCATTATTCGACAATGATACATGAGGGACAATAGTAGCTATAGGCATACAGCGATACAAATATATCAAAATGATATAATTAATTGATGCGCTGTTTATCTACAATATGGTTAGCTTAGAAACGGCATTGTTAGTACTATTGTTACTACTTATTTGCTGGCTTTGCCAACTATTTTGTGTGTTTTTGTTGCTACAATTAGCTTCCATTAATACGCCATCTTGTGATTAGTTTTTAAGACTAAATATATTGTGTTTTATAGTAGTTTTGGCCTAAAGTTGTTGTGTGTTTGAGGGTTGCTATTGGACTATTTAAAACAATTTATTTTAGCGCTTTTACGCTACTTGATTTTGGTTATTCATGCAGTTTTCATGAGTATGTTTTCTTATTCCTTTTAGGTGAACTTTGACATAGACACTAAAATTTCTGAAAACTTGGAGTATATTGATGGACTCATGGCTTGTCGATATAACGAGTTCAAGTTTGAGTTACATGATTACTACTTAGAGTTTGACTCACCCAATGAAGCATTAGCCAATCCTCCTATGGAGATGGACACGAGACCAGGGCAATGGGAGCTTCTGTGTAAACATTTTAAATCAGACCGATTTTTGGTATTTATTCTGATTCATTGTAGCATTCCCTCTTTAATTGTTTTTGTGATGTCATTAACAAAGTTTTCATTTTCATTTTTCTCTTTTATAGAAATAATCGACTGCTAATAAGATTAACCATGCAAAGAGGCCGTATGAACATCACGCTGGCTCATGCCCACTAGCCTACATAGTCGAGGAATGTGCTGAGGTATAACACTTTAATTCATTAGAACATCTAAAGTTATGATGCTCACTAGGCTATGTATTTGCACATAAATTATTCATATAACAATATTAATTTTTAGTATATAACCATTTCATTACACTAAAATGGTGAAAATAGGTTTGTACATACTCATTGTAGATAATTCTACATTTTTATTTGGGGTGTTTTATTGGTTCTACTAGATTAGTTTGTCAATGGACTTTGGATTTCCTTGTTACTTGGTTGAAATTGTCATAAAGCTTAATCGTTGAGGTACTTGTTACCGAATCTGCTATGTGTTTTATTGGTTGTACCTCATACATGAAATGATTGCATGGAAGAGAGCTTTAAATCCATAGAAAGCATTAACTCGGGTTACTATAAAAAAGTTTATAATAATTGAATTGCTTCTCATATAGTATAATTACCTCTACCAGTTGAACTCAGCTTAAAGTACCACATATAAAGTACTATAGCATGTGTTCAGAGTTTAGATTGCAAAATGTGCAGTGTTTGTGTGAATGTAGCTGGAAGGGAAGGAATCAAATAGTTAAGAAAACACAATATTGGAAAGAATAAGTTGAAGTTGTTCTTAAGACTTTTTTTTAGAGTGGCTGCCATTATTTTTTTATTGTTTGCAATAGAATGCTACCTGAAAAATGTAGAAGGGTCTACTCCTTTGCTGACTTTAAGTCCATACCATGTTAGGATCTAATGAATGGGTTAAGTCTTGGAGTATGTTTACACATATGCAAAATACTTTGTATATTAATATATCCATATACTACTTTTTTACAAAATTCGTGTATACATTTAGTTTATTTTTTAAAGCTAGTGTATACGAGTAGTTTTCTATCCATATCTTGTGTGTATTTACGTGCTTTCTTAGCATATATAGCCTTTTGGGTTGTACAAGATTCTAATTTTGGTGGGTTTCCTTTAGTTTTGTGATTGAATGGCTACTAGAATATAATTTTTGGCTTTATATTTGGTAAAGAATAATTGGGTTACAGGTAATTTTTTATATTTGAGAATTTTTTTTTCTTATTATCTGGATCAACCCTCTAATGTGCCAAAGTAGTGCCTAACAGCATAGGGATATATATTCTAGTCCATATAACATGAGCATTTTAATCGGCAAATAGTTTAGTTAGGAGGTGAACAAAAAAATATGGTTCTACCTAGTTTAGATCAACATGCAGGGAGCCATATTTGGTCAGTCTCAACCCCAAGTAGTGCATGTTTCTTATTTTTGGTGTAGTGTTTCTTGACATTGAAATGATTATCAATTTCAAACAAAATACTTGTAGACGGGATCCCAATTTCTGGAGATTGACATATTTGAGATAGCTTATAATGGAAAGAACAAGAATATTACCAAGGATATTGCTAAGGCTAAATTTGTAAGTTTACATTTTGAATCTATGATAAATATTTTCCTATAATTATATAATTGAGGTGGTGTTAAATTATACTATACTAATAAGTACATAATTCTTTTTAGGATGAGATGGTGGTGAAAAAGAACGTGTATATGATTATCATGAGGATACACCATTAAATGAAATAATAGTACCAAACAAAGACATTGGAGTTAATATCGTAACAGATGTACTATTCAGTTTGGTTTAACACCGGTAAGGAGTTTCATGGATTGGGAGCTAGTCAAGTTCATGACCTTAAAGGATCATCATCGAGAGCTCGACAATTGGCGGACCAGTTGGCAGCAGAGAGAGCAAGACGCCAGGCAGCAAATGAAAGATTGAATGCAGCTGTCACAGCTCGCAAGAAAGCCCAACAACGTCTTGAATTTTTCATGCAGTCATAGGAGCAAACTATCCAGCAGCCAGCACAACAACTCCCTGGGTTTTTACCTCCCCCAATGATACCACACACTACAGATTCTGATCAACGAGTGCGTGAAGCCGAAGATGATGTAAATGCTTAGTAGACCTTTTTTTTATTTGGACATTATTAACTTTTGGAATGGTTTAGATAGTGGATTACTCAATTATATTCCTATTATGATAGTAGACTTATTTTTTGTTCAGATATTGGGGGATGCATTATATATAAAATATTTTTGTATCTATTTTGACAGGTTTAATATATATGTGTGTGTGTTGGTGTGGCATTCTAATTAATTCTTAATTTGCTTTGTTGTTTAGCATAATTTATACCAATGTTCTTTTATTGAAAAATCAAATATAAAGAGGAGAGCAAAAAATTGTCAGCATTGCGATACTAAGCTGACAAAATATTTTGTCGGCAAAGTTCTCACCTGCATAAACGAAATCTTTTGTTGGCAAAGTCCGCACGTGCAAACAAAATATTTTGTCTGCAAACCCTTAGCTGTGCAGACCAAATATGTTGTCAGCAAAGAAAATTTTAGCCAACAAAACTTATTGTTGGGAAAAAATAAATCTTGCGATGAAACAATTTGTCGGCTAAGTATCCTCTCGCTACAAAATATTTCGTTGGCATGTTTTGGTTGGCAGGAAAATAAGCCAACAAAATAATTTGTCTTTTGGCACAATTCTTCTGAGACATGCTTTGAGAGACAAAATGCTCGACAAACTAGTTTTGTCGGCAAAAATGTTTAGCCGACAAAAATTCTTTGTCGGGTGATTTATATTTTCTTGTATTGACCCTAATTTCTCTAACAAATTAACCCAAATCCAAACAAAAACATCATTGATTCTAGATTATAAGGATTAACTTTTTGCCTTCTTCAATTACCCACCATAAAAAACCCCTAAAGCTTAAACAAACCAACAAATCAAAAGAGTTGTGATTTATCAAAAAAAAAGAGAAGAGTTTCTCTCTCTAATTTAAAAAAGGAAACTAGGTTTATAAATTTCTAGCAAGAGAAAGACCAAGGAATTCAAAATTTCAAGTGAGAGATAATTTTAAATAAGAAAATTAAATAGACACATACAAATGTGTATATATATACACGTATAGAAAGAAAGAGAGAGAGAGAGAGTAAATGGGTTTGATAGTGGTGCTGGAGGAAATCAATTTGATACATGTGACGCCTTGAATCCCGTACGAGATTTTCACCTCCGGCACCCGGTTAATTACTGATGCCGTGCACGACGGCGGGTTCAAAATGTAAAATTTTTAATTTTAAAAAGTATTCTCAGATAAAGTGCGATCCATAGAAATTATGTTTTTAGAAAATTTCGGCATGTGGAGTTTGTTTACACAACAATCCGACCTGTTAAATTTAAAACCATTTTCATACAAAAACAACACCAACCAATCCACATTTTTAAATTCACACCACATATATGAAAAACCATTTATACAAGTTTACTTTAAAAATCTTTGATCAAAATCATAACCCATTTACAATACGATAAAATAAACCAAATAGTTATATACTTAGTCCTTTATATAAGGACTACAAGGTCTATGAAAATCAAAGGCTTCTAAGCGAATACTCCACGCTCCTGCCCTGAAGCCTTAACTGCAAAACTGTTTGAAAAGGGGAATGAGACAAATCCGGGCTCAGTGGGAACTATATAGTTTTGTATAGAAAATACACGTTACAATCACAAGCGATACATCTTTAAATAGAGAGGAAAATACATCACTTTAATGCATTAGTTTGAGAACATGCTACGTAATGCAAGTCACACTCAAGTGCATGCCAAACCCCTCTAGGCTTTCTATCCTAGCTACCGGAAGCTCTACTCGATTAACCAACCTTACCTCTTGGTATTCAATAGGATAAGCCCCTCACTTGTTCTAATATCACTAGAGGACCGTTAGTTTGAGGCTATCTTATTTCAAACTCTAGCTTCCTAAGGTTCATCATGCAAAGTCGACTTGCTCTAGAAAGTGTAACCACACTACTAGGTACTATCCCGTGCTCATACCGAGAGTTGGTGACTAATGGCTAAGCATTTATCGTTTTCTCTTTGTAATTAGTTCATTATGAGTTTTGTGCTTGGCCAGTTACGAAGTGTTACTGCTAGATCGTCTAACTCAAGCATTACGCTAAGATATTCCACTCGTCTAGTTATCCGTATACTATGCTTGTCACTAGCGTTGTAAATATCTTCCATTCAATATAAACCGGCAAACTAATCTCATGATTACATGCATTTATGTGTCCAGATGCTATATCTGTAGATCGATGGTTATTAGAACTTTCCATTTTAGATATTAATTTGTTATGGATGGTCAATTGGTTCCTAAGTGTATCTTGATCCCTACATATATATTCACATTCTCACATTATTTGCAAAATATATATCACATGGACAATACATACAAAACAACACAAGATATAGTACAATAATGTGATCCAAGACCACCTTGACCTCCATCCAGGTGGTATACCAAATATTGTCCGAGACATAGTCTCTTATTTTCAATAGTCAACCATGTCATCCGAGACATGTATCTCAACGGTCATCATAGCCTCGACAATGATAATAATACCCGTAGTTGTCCAAGCGTCACCAGGTCTGCATTTCGTGGCCTTTCACCTATGCAGCAGTAGGACCTCCCGTTAGTTTTCGTGCACGGTTTTGGGTCTTTCACCCAATGGCACTTTATCCTAACTTAAGGTCCCAATCGTTAGAGACCAACCCGGGACCTCACATGGAATATGTCATCACATCATTACATTCATCACAACATAAGATTCTAACCATGAATCACACAATATACACGTTGCCATGTACATGCAAGCAATCCTATAGCAATATAACAATGATAATATGATGTAAAACTCAATTACATGGGGCTGATAAACCATATCACATTTTAAGCTTTATTATTATTATCCATATTCATGCATTTATTTATCGAGCGCACACATATGGAAACCAATGCATTTGTATGCAATTTTACAATTGTACATTATCCATTTAGTATCGTTATGGCGTAATTATCTCACCTCTCATCCACGACCTTATCGTCATGTAGCTATTCTTGTTTTATGGCCAAAGGGTTCATTATTGGCTTCGTATATCCCTTAAGATATATCACACATATAAAATTAAGGTCATAAGAGTATTATTGAAGTTCTCGAGTTATTCTATCAACCAAGCCTTAATTTTATGTTACTTGCCTAACCGTATGCTTACGGCTTACTTAGCTCTTATGGTTGTGGCTGTGACAGCATAAACTTCACTCAAATTAACTTTATAATATTTTTAAGACGTATCAAGATTATTTTCTTATGACAAGTCTTAACCGCAATCTACATGAGGTACTAAACCCAATGATTATTGCATACTACGCCATCTTGGTGGGTTTTTAGTACAAACCCCAAGGATAACGCTCAAAACTCACAACTAATGACATATTTGTAGATGACTAACGTCCATGACCCACACAATCAAACATCCTCTACACAAAAACCCCAAAATTCCCAATTCTAGGTCAATCGTGTAACTACAAAGTGCGTTCATCATGAATCCTTGGGTGCATAAGCTAAAACATGGATCTTATTGTTAAATAATGCAATTGAAGTCATAAACTACCCATATCAATTATTAATTGAAGCTACATCGAGCCTAACCCACATGCATCACACCAACCTAAGGTTTATAGCAAGAAAACCAATTCATAGTATAACACACTAATGCAACACATAAAAGTTTAAAAGCAAGTTAGGTACTAGTGTTCCCACCTAATTAGAGCTTCATCCTCGAATTAATGATGCGTGGTCCCAAATTCTGAACCCAATCCCGAGCTCAAGCTGCCATGGATGAGGAGGAAAGATGAAGAAGATGAATAGTTGTTTAGAAGATGGTTTGGATGACTTTTGAGCTTAATCTTTGGATGGGAGATGAGAAATCCACAAGAGAACTCAAGAATATCTTCTCTATCTCTCTCTATAAGCTCTCGTGAGTTAGGTGGTGGAATGAGGAAGAAAAATGGAGAATGTATGTATATATAAATTCGCGGGTACTGTTCACGCGCACCATTTTTGGGACTTGCAGGATTGATCTTTAGACGGCCATAACTTCTCGCTCATAAGTCTGATTGAGGTGATATTTATGTCCATGGAAAGCTTATTCGGAGCTCTACAAGTCTCTAAGAGGAAGCTTTCTCAAATTCTCGACGAATAATTCCCAGAAATTCGACGAAGTCAGTGCGTTAATGTTACCGAATGAACAACTGATAGCGATATTCCTATTTCGCGCTCAGTTTCTACCTAGTAGGAGTCTTAATTTGCCTTCGGCCAAAAATAAAAGTTGTAGATTTCCTAAAAATATAGACACCAACGTGAAAGGAAACTCAATCTGGCAAGGAACGAAGAAGTTACGCTTTCTCCAAGTTATCCAAAATTTATGAAGTCAAGTAAATTGAAAACTTACAATCTACATCCCGATTTCGACTCGAACCACCCGAAATGACTTAAAACTATTATAACATGCTTAAATATATTAATGTAACTCGTTGGAAGTCTTCGAGCCATTCCGATCCTTTTGGAGCAAAATATGGCTATCCGAAGTACACTTCCGCATTACGCGCGACTTGTATCGCGATTTCAAGAAATAGAGAGATATGGGGCGTTACAATACATCAGTATAGAGAAAGAAAGTAAATGGGTTTAATAGTGGTAGTGGAGAAAATCGGTTTGATAGATACATATGTGTATATCTATACACACTTGAACATGCTCTCCCACATCCGCACCACCATCGGCGTCTCCATCTCTAGCCTCACAATCCCCGACGATTCAATGTTATTGGCAATGAAGGAGTTAGTGAGGATAGAGTAATGTTGCCATAGATTATTTCTTACAACTAATTTTAGAGAGAGTAAGTAGACAGGTTTTATGTTTAGAGAGAGAAAAACATTAAATTAGGATTAGGGTTCATAACACAAATCTATTAAAGAAGATGAAGGGTACTTTCGTCCGGATGATAAAAAATTGGATGGAGTTAGACTCTGTCAAGTTTCAAGGGGTTAAGTCTAAGGATAATGAAAATAGGGTTAATTCAAATTTCATAATCTGAATAGGGGTAACTCAAAAAAGCCCTTTTTGATAATTATTAATTTCCTAAGAATAAAGATGTAATAAAAAATTAAGAAGTTAATTTTAAATACAATTACAATGAAAATATTAGAGTAAATTAAAGAGATAATGGGCTCTAGGGCCTCGCACTGTAATGTTTTATGACTTTAAGGATGGACTCGTGTTTAATAAAAAGAATTAGTACTAATTTCATAATTTGATTTTACAATAAGGACAGTTTTCATAATATCAATTTATTTTAAGAAAAATGATAAATATTAATGGACAAATATACCCCTAAATAAACATCAAGAGAAGTTGCGGCTGAGTTGAGGCAACTGAGAATGGCCTTCTCTGAGCTACAGGCCATTACATTTATTATTATTATTATTATTATTATTATTATTATTATTATTATTATTATTATATTATTCACAACTGAACTTGTTATGACTTTTGCAGTCTCCTCATGTTAAGACCAACCGAAAATATTATGTTTTTTGCAAAACAAGTTCAAATAACATCATTGGTTCTTTGGGAGGATCACTCTGTTTAAAATATTGGTCTGGAAAATGCTAATCTTTTCAAATATTGGTTTGAAAAACGCTAGTCTTTATTATAAATTAGCACGGTATTGGTTGAATTAATTGATTGACTGGCACATATTTTGTTTATCTTTTTAATCAATCTAATTAATGTTACTCCAGTGTGAAAATAATAATAATAATAATAATAATAATAATAATAATAATAATAATAATAATAATGACGTTTAACACTACTTCTTGGTCATTGAATCTCTCTCACCCAACACCTCCGGACCACGTATGATTGATAATGTGTTTATGCCAATTAAAAATTTAATAACTCTAGCTTACTCAAAGCCATATGTAACAAGTGCTTGTTTCACAGAGAGAACTGATATATATATATATATAGAACTAAGCCATAATGCCACACACACAACGCATTCTCTTACAATATTTTGAAATTTTATTAGTCCATCTTTATTTATGTCACTTGTACAGAAAACAACATACAAATTCATAATTATCTGTAAACAACGATGTTATATGTAAATTATCTTAATGTGTAGCATTAAAAGGGTGCTAAAATCTGTTTTAGCACCATAAATTTTGTTACTTTATGTTCTTTATTGGTGGTAAACCGAATTTAACACCATTGGTGCTAAAACCATCTAGCACCAATTCTGGAGAAGCATGAGATATTATAAGAAATGGTGCTAAACAAATTAGCACCATTGTGCTGAAACAGATTGATGCTAAAGAGATTTAGCACCATTGGTGCTGAAACAAATCGGTGTTAACTAGATTTAGCACCATTTGTGCTGAAACAGATTTAGCACCATTTAGCACTATTGGTACTAAAACAGATTGGTGCTAAACAGATTTAACACTAATTCTGATGAGGCAAGAGATGTTATAAGGAATGGGTATTAGTATCTTTTTTGTACAGTATCCTTAATGTACACGACTAATTTGTAAATGTCCTTTATAATTATATTATTATTGGAATGAGCCCTTATGCCCAATTGCCTCTAAATTAAACAGTAGAAACATTGTATTATATATTTGTAAAAAGATTAATATTTTACCTAGAATTTTATTCGGATATATTAAATACACATAGGCTCGATTGAAATAATAACACTCGAATATATTTATTGTGAAGCATTATTGTCGAAGTATCCACCAAAGGCTAATTATTTTATTTGTTAAGATATCCAAATGTCTCCCGATAAATGCTAATAGTTTTATTTTATTTATCTTTTCTTCACCCTTTCAACTTTTATAATACATATATTCGGATTAAATTTTTATCAAGATAAATTAAAAAAATCAAATAAATTATATAGAATGTAATCTTGAAAATACAATCTTTCAAATAAATGGTATCTAGTTGTTTGTCTCAAAATCACAACAATAAAGTTTGATATCAGCTTTTATTTTATTTTGTTTACCTTTATCCCGAGTGGAATGTAAGGGTGGGTGAGTCAAAAGGGTTATCTTACTCAACTACCCAAAATACCATGGTTAGACAGCAAACGTAATCAATTTAATAAAATTTATTTTATACATTTTACTTACGTAATTTTTATCCCTCTAAATAATTAGGACGAGTGAATATTTATTTTCTGAAAGGAAATAGCAATTCACATAGTTGTCCCTTCACCAAGAAAAAAATTAATATGTTTAATAATTAATATCCAATTTTCCTTGAAACTTTAGGACAAGAAATTTTACTATAAACTTTAAATATTATTGTGGAAATTGAACAAGAATCATTGTGTTATTAATTTTTTAGTGATTTATTATGCATTTTTCCTTTTCTCTTTGTACGCATGCTCACAAAATATTAAGCATATATAGATAAATGTATCTTCTTCTCAAAATTAAATTTCATTTGTTATATCTTAGCAAGGTACAAAAAATATAATATTGGTTATTGATTATGTTAAAAAATTTTATTTCATAAAAAAGTGTAAACATAAAATATAACTCTTTAAATTGTCTCAAATTAATAATTTTATTATTCATATTTTACCAAGGTACGTAAAACGTAATCTTCGCTATTGTACTTCTTTATATATGAAAGGAGTTTGTTTTTTGACATAAAATTGGTGGTATTTTATCTTCATTCTTATATATATTTTTTTAAATAATTTCTAGAATGAAGAAGATAATTTGGCAAAAAATGTTTTTGTAGAAATTAAGAGTCAATTTGTACTTTGGCACCCACAGTTAATGATAAAACTGATTTTGACACTCGATGTTTTAAAATTTTTGGCTTTAACATCTCAACAATATAGTTACTTAACCAATTTTTCAACTGTTTGATCCGTTAATTTCTTTTGTGCAATCCAAATATATATATATATAACATATTTAATTTACTCCTTATAACATTTTAAATATCTTTAGGGATTATATTTACCCTTTTGTATACGGAATGCGGCGACTTTATATTGCCAGTTGGCACATGTTTTGGCTGAATTTTAAAATAATTTCACTTAAAACTTTCTTTTTTCAAAAAATAATATAAATTTATTCTTTTTAAGATAATAACAAAGAACTATATATAGAAGATTCTAACTTGTTAGCAAGGGCTATATGACTCTCGACTATTGTGCTATTTATTAATTTTTAAACTTTTTACTTTATGTAACTTATATAATTACATTCAAATTGCAAACCCACAACGTGTGCATGAAAATCTAGTAGAAAATAATAAAAACAATCTATAATTGAGATCGATTCCAACACTCTAAGAAATTGGGTTTTTACAACATTTATTTAGCTAGACTATTAATAAATGCAGAGAAAAAGTTTTTTCGGCATGTTTTAACAAAATGCGGAGAATTTACGGCATTTTGTACAAAATAACGGGAATTTATGGCATTTCATAACAAATACCGCAAATTTGTGGCACTTTCCAATAAGTGCCGATAATATTAGTATTTTTTTCAACATTTTGTACAAAGTGCTGAAAATTTATGGTATTTCAAAACAAATATGGAAAATTTGTGGTGCTCTTCAACAAGTACAAACAATATTAATACTTTTCTCAACATTTTTTAACAAATATTAGCAATGTTATTTTTTTTTTACATTTTCTATCAAATGCAAAAAAGTCTGTTTATTATACCAAATGTCAGAGGTTCACAATACTTTCAGACAAGCGCTAAAAAGTTATTAAGTTAGGAAATCTTTTTAATTTGATAATACTTACAAAAATAATACAAGAGATTTATTACAATGCAATATTTTTTACATAGGTTTTTATTTTTTTATGATTAGAATATTGATGTAATTATGTGAAACCATTGTAATTAAATTTATTTGATGAATTTTAATTCTTTTAGCATAAACAAAATAAATTTTCATTATATATGTGTATCTTTGCACACTTTGTGCATAAGTTGTGTCGAAAAAGAAAAATAGTTCAACATATTAATAATCTTGTTTATTTAAATCAAATTTTCACTTATATGTATTTGAATTAAATTGAAATATAAATAAATACACAAATAAATAAAAACCATCATCAATTTAAATAATTAAAAAAATCTAAAAATTTAATAAATGAAGAACTTTATGTAAATTCTGGTATCTCTTTTTATATAATGGTTATAAAAGAAGAATTTACAATTTAGTAACAATTAAGTATTTTGACCCAACGGTTGATGAATAAGGGATAAAGGGTGCAAATATCGAAACTTGGTGTAGATTGCGGGTAAGTTTTGTTGGCATTTTACACAACTCGGCTTTAAATTAATGCAGCTAATGTTCCCGGCATTTGTAAAATGTCAAAAAAATTTATGACATTGGCTTTTAAAGTACTCTAACAAATTCCGAGAAAAATAACATAAATCACATAAATACTATTATAATTATATATTAAAATAGTATAAACATCTTCTCTTGAGTCACTATATTATATGACATAATTAAAGTGGATCATGCGGAATGTTGTGTAGCTTTAAAATCACATAAATTTGATGCAATTAAATGTAATAATTTTACTAATAGTAATTTAAAAGTTACGACTAATTTTCCGCTTTTTACCCTAGACTTTTTTTTTATGTGACTAAAATTTGATAATAACACATCATCATTTGCAGGATACTATCATATAAAAAGAGACATGGAGCTGATTTAAAATAGTAACAGTTTAGTTAAACTAAAATAAAGTTATATATAACTTCTTCTCGAATAAAAATGAAATATCGGAGTAAATTAAATAATAAAAAAAATGGGTTAAGTAGTAAAATGAAAAATATTTTACATTTATTATTTAATTGTTTAAAAAAACAAACAAATAATGATGAACACGAGTGGTCCATTGTCAGATTACTTATGGTGGCTTACCATTCTGAACATTGCTGCATCATTCTCAAAAGTATGAATTAATAAGGTTCATAATTTTATTTGAAATAACATCATTTGAACTTGTTAATATAATTTTAATTGTGTTAATTAAATTATCTCATTCTTTGTAGAAGAAAATATTATATTCTTTTGTAAATATAATACAAGTTTTATAATCGGATTATCAAATTTACACCGGGCCTTCACTATAAGTGATAGAAAATATTTTCAATAATTTCAAATACATATATTATATTTTAATCAACATAGCTAATTTTTTTAATAGATATAATCTTTAAAAGTGTTGTCTCTCCTTCTAGTGGTTGTGCCAAAACCGACACGAAAGGGTAATTTATAAGATAATTTTACAAATTATAATTGAGTGTGACATGATTTTTTTAGTTGAGTGAAAAGAATTTTATTGCTTTTAATTTGAAAAGGTGTTTTCTTAATTTAAAAATAGAATTCTAGAATGTAATATATAGGATAATAGGATAATTGAAAAAGGTGCTACTTTTAAAGATTAGTGTAGTCGTGGCTTCCAAAACGCACATAAAAATGTACAGCATTGTTATATTTTACACATGATATGCTGCTCTTAGTAACTATCATTAATTAGTTATAAAAATGGCTTTTTGAAAAAGGTATCTTATCATGCTTTTGCTCTGAATCTGCTATAATTCTTGTTGGAATAAAATTCATGATTTTGCGTTAATCCATACAAAGGCAAAAAGTTGGTTGTAGTTTATGTTGATTATAACCCATTCCCCATCCTGTGACTAAAATATTGTTAATTTTAACATACTCAAGAATATATATATGTATATATAGAGTCCCGATCACATGCGAACCGGATTTAATCAATTCGTGCGACCGGAGAGAGAGTGTAATTCAGCTTTTATGTTGAATTGTCAACCACCACAAAGGGTGGGACCCGCAGAAAGCAAACAATTCACACGAATCATTTAAATCCGGTTCGCATGTGATCGGGACTATATATATATATATTATAAGTTTTAAATACACATGTCAAGTTCCAACTCTTGATACCTACATAATACGAGTGGATGGGTGACAATTTATAATACGTGTAAATCCCGGGAATAAATGGACACCTTAAATAAATAAATATTAATTTAATACTATGTTTTACTAACTTAATTAAATAAATATGACTTAGAGCACCTAATATCATGAAATTATTACTGTAGGTTTCAATAAAACAGGCAACAAAAGTTGACCAAATCCTAAATTTATATTGGTCAAATTTGTGCAAAAAAAGTATTTGATATTAGCCATCAAACTCAATTTTATTCGGCATCATTGCTCATCGAAATATATACATAACTACCATGGGAGTTTGATTGGTAAATTATAGATAAGCACATGTATTTATCAGTTATTATGATTGCATTTTTTCCTTGAACCTTAGTTGGACCCTTTGGGCGGTGGTCACTATCAACGCCTGAGCCCACCCGGTTGCCACTACATTTGTCGGTGGAGATAGCGGCTACTTGATGACTTTTAGTAATTAAAGCAATATAATATTTTGAGATATGATATACAACTATGCGTATCATCTAAAAATGAGTTCATATTCACATTAAAAGCATTCTATATACTAAATAGATGGAAAAAATCATTTTCTTTTTAACATTTCGAATATTTTTAACTGGTCATTATTACAAGTCCCTTTTTGTACTAAGTAATGTTGATCACTAATAGACTTTACATTGCAAGTTTATTGTGTTTTCTAAAATTTGTTAATTGCTTGCTTTCAATTACATGTTTAACAAGTGGAAGCATATGTTTCAATGTATTTAACTCCATAATGTTAAAATGATTTATAAGAATTTTTGTTTAAAACACGTTGATATGTTCGTGTATTATAAATAATTACATTAATGTTTTAATGTTTAGAAAATTTTGAATATCTCATAGAATAGTGATCATTGTGGACCTAAAAAATATTCTCGTACTTAAGCATAAACTTCTTCATAAAGTACGCATTAAGAAGCTCAAGATTGTAAAGAATTCCAAGTTCTATTAATAAAAAAATTGGGTGAGTTTACGTCTGGATTAAAACTCCATATATATTTAGTAGATAATTATTGTTGTTTATAATTATATGATGTGTACCCACATCTGTTCGGTATTGTTTCAAAAATGAACTAAATATAACAAAATTCAAAAGAGTCATTTTTCAAGTATATATATTGTGTGCAAATAAAAATTTAATATGTAAGAAAGGAAAATATTAATATATGGTTTTTGAATCATCTACTATCTACTATTAGGTATAAGGTTATAAGTAATTTAGGTTGTTATTGAAGATGTGACACATTTATTTTTCAATTTTACCCTTTTTGGTTTTGTTTCTCGGAAAAGTTTCTATTATAACGTAAGCAACAATATTCTAACCTGTTAGCGAGGGAAATTTGACTCTTGATTGCTGCGCTACTCATTAATTTTAAAACTTTTTTATTTGTATAACTTATATCTGAATTGCACACAAATCACGTGTGCAAAAAAATCTAGTTGAAATTAAGAAGGGATGATAAATTGTGTATTTAAATTGCAAGATGATTTTTTAAGGATGATAGTGTTTTGTACACAGGTTACCACCTAACATATACATAAGATGTAAACTATGGAAGGAAAGAAACATAAATAGCCAACTAAGAGAGACACTAATTAACCCTTACTACACAATTGTATGGTTCAGATTTTTACAAATTTCCAAGTCACCCTTTCGCGATTGAAGCTCAAATAAAAAAAATTGTCAAGTGAAGTTTTCTAGTGGTAAGAGTAACTTTTACCTCCGCGTCAAATGGGGGGTTTGGACCTACTTTACACATTTTATTTATACAAAAAAAATAGCATGCATGACACCATTTAAATATTCTAAAATAAGACACTAACACTATCATTTTGGGAGTTCATATTCATGTCACCCTTTCTTTTAGTTGTATGTCACTGGGTCTAGACTTTTGATACCCTTTTGTATTTAATAAAATAACTTTTTTAAGGCATTTAGCTTTTATAGGGCTTGGGATTCCTTAAAAAAGACACTATATTAATTATGCATCACAATAATGTTAACATTCTAAATTCTATATAAAAAGAACAAGTCATGCGGAATGTATATGTTGTGTAACTTCACAATTAGATTTTCGTGATATAATTAGATGTAAAAATGTTACTTATTAGACATTTCTTTTGCCTGACAAACATTTGGTAACAATATATGCACACTATTATTTGCATGACAATATCATATAAAAACATAGCCATTGTATTAAAATTTTAAATTGTAGAAGTTTATAGTGAAGCTGAGCCAAAGTAATATTTGATGTCCTGTATAATTACGATGAAATATTGGAGTAAATTAAATAGTAGAAACAATGTGTTAAATATTTTAAGAAATAAGCTCAAAATATCCACCAATGAAGAGCTCAAAATATCCTCCAATGAAGGCTAATCAATTTATTTATCTTGATATTAACTATTAAATAGTAGAAATAATAGGCTAAATATTTTAAGTGACAAGCTCAAAATATCCTCCAATGAAGAGCTCAAAATATCCACGGAACGCAAATTATTTTATTTGTCTTGATATTAACTATATGACAATTAATAAGACAAATATTTTTATTTAATTTCATAAAACATCTTAGGCTTTGTATGAGAAAATATTATAACATTTATAAAAGATAATATAAGTTAACCATGGTAATATATATTAGCTTACTCACTAATTGTTGCGCCAAAATACTCTTTCATTACTTTCTTTTTTCTTTTAATATCTTATCTCTAATTATACATATATTATATATATTGAAAATTTAATTTGAGGCATAACCATCAGTTAATTTTTACTGAATTATCCCTTTTGGCCATTCACACGGTCAAAATTACGCAAAAAGAAGAATTGGATTAATTTCATAGAGTTCTAGCTTCATTAATTTGGTTTTTGTGTTTCGTTCTAAATTGTATGACAATATTTATTTTCTTGTATGGTTAGTATTCATCATATTCTAAATCTGGTCTATGTAGTTCGAGAATGGCCAAACCCGCATGTTTGTCATCCTAGCTTATCTATATTATAAAATAAGGAATTTTTGTAATAAAATAATAAATGGTGTTAACATTTTTAAACCATTAGATCATTTTTATACCTCACAACAAGATGTCAAATCAACTTAACATTTACTCGCACACTAACATAACACATATACACAAATATTATCTCTTCATCTCTCTACTTTTCTACAACATTTCTCTCTCATCAAATTTTTAAAAACTTTTAAATGCCATAACTTTAAATTTACAAATTCAACTTTAATAAAATTTATATATTTGAAATATGTTCATCAACATCTACAAAACAAGATCCATTGTGACTATTAAATTATATATAAAAAAATTCAGAAAAAGTTATAAAACATTACAAATATAATGGCATATAAAACTTATAAAACATTATAAATATAATAGTTATTGAAAATATACATTTCTCTCTCATCAAATTTACAAATCTATTAGTTATTGAAAATATTACACAATGAAATAATGAATAAAAGATACAAAAATAAAATTAAAAATAAGTGTCCAACCTACCTCGAATATGGGGTGAATTTTTTTTATATTAGTGTCAACTTACCTCAAATATAATATTTTTTCTTTTAAATATACCAATAACACCATTACAATATAACTAATAGATTTTAAATTTGATGAGAGAGAAATGTATATTTTCAATAACTATTATATTTATAATGTTTTATAAGTTTTATATGCCATTATATTTGTAATGTTTTATAACTTTTTCTTGAATTTTTTTTATATATAATTTAATAGTCACAATGGATCTTGTTTTGTAGATGTTGATGAACATATTTCAAATATATAAATTTTATTAAAGTTTTCCAACTTACCTCAAATATAATATTTTTTTCTTTTAAATATACCAATAACACCATTACAATATAAAAGGATCGAAACAATTTTAGGGCGATCTGCCTCGAATATAATATTTTTTTTCTCTTTTAAATACACTCATAAACATCATTACATTTAAAACGGTTGATGCGATTTCAGGTCTAATTGGACAAGTAAGACAATCATACACATCTTCAATCCTCATATTTTTCAAGTAATTATTTTTATCTAATTATTATTTTTTATTTTTTTTTATCGTGCCGGACGGCACGGGTATACCCTAGTATATATATATAATTATTACAATATCGATATGTATCTGAAAGACAAAGCTAATTAAGAAAAAATCTAAAATTATATTAATAATCTCAAAATTTAATGCCACTTGCAAGAACGTAAATCGATTTAAATGACAAAAAAAAAATCTCAGAGTTAAGATTAATTTGTGATGATTAACATATTAATAATTGTTCTAGACATACTATTCCGCTATAAGAAAATAACATAATTATTATACAGTGTTATTTTATATTCCTCTAAGTTATATATATTGTAAAATAATATTTATGTTTTATAAATTCATACAATTTTCTGATTGTTTATTTGTTTTTTCCTTCGAAAATTGGATCACTCACGCAGTTTATTAATTAACTTTCCTTTAAACTTAGTAAATTTCTAAAATTTAATTCGAATGTTAAACGATGGAAAGGTTTTGGATTTGTTTAATAATTCCTGGTGTTTGTTACAAAATGCTGATATTAATTTCTAACATTTATCATGAAAGGCGAAAATTTTATGCGTTTGGTTACATATATTGTAAAATTATTGGCAATTTGAAGCAAAAGCCAAGAAATTGCCCACATTTTTAGTAACAAATGTCGTGAAATTGTTGGCATATAACAAAAAGATCTCATGAAATTGCATGCATTTCATGGTAATTCATTTGATTAAAAATGCCACATATTCAGAGCATTTTATTTAAATTCCACAAAATCCTTGTTACTTCAATATATAATGCAAATTCCGATAATTGCCAGCATTAAGGAGTAAATGCCGTTTATTTTGGACACTTTCTCCACAAATTCGAGAAAACTTTAATTTATGCACTTAATTTAAATGCCGGTAAAAGCTACGTTTCTTGTAGTGTTTTTTGTGGTGGTGCTTAAACCAGAACTAAGGATTTTTTGGGTTTTTGGTGCTATTTGATTTTTATAATAAAATTTGGTATCTATTTTTATTTTTTGATGACCTTTACCTTCAAAAGTCAATCAGTAAAAAGTTATCTTACATTTACGGCCGAACTAATCAATATATGAAATACCATGTAATGTTTATCCCTCTAAATAATTATGACAAGTGGGATTTTATTTTAAGAAAATATCCATATTTTAATTTCCCTCTGTATTTTGGACAAGAATTTTGTGAACTTATTATTCTGCAATTTGAATAAGAATCATTGTGTTAGAGGATCTACAACAGTCTTCTGTATTTATGTTTTGTATAAAATTTAGAAAACTCGACAAAATTTCGTCTTTGGATAATTTTTTAAAAATAGGTTTTGTGTAAATTAGAGTTGTAAAATACACTTCCATTTTACACTGCCAGGTCATCTTTTTTTTTCCATTTTTTACTAAAACTTTAAAATGTAATAACTTTTAATTCAAAATTTATATTTAATAAAAATTATATATTTAAAATATACACATCAGAGTATAAAGATCCTTTGCGCATTTGTTAGTGGTAATAAAAAAAATTCCATTGAGAGCGATATAGAATGGTATGTTTTAAAAAAAATTGGCGAATAATATGTATTTCAACTTATATAAAATAACATCTAAATGTGCTGTTTTTTTATTGGTTATTCTAAAATTACAAAAAAGTTATAAAAGTATTATTGGAGAATATTTTTTTCAAGCTTAATGTTTTGTGTAAAAATTTGATTGGCACATTTGATTTACACTACTATTGGAGATGCTCTAACTCTAATTAATTTTTTATGATTTATTATGCATGTCATTTTCTATTTGTAACGCATGCTCACAAAATACTACAAAAGATTAAATTTTATCTTCTTTCGTCTCCAGTCTCCAAATTGAATTTTATCTTTGTTATTGTTTAATTGAAACTAGTCATTTCTATAGAGACTAAAATATAACTCTTTAATATTGCCTCAAATTAATTATTCTACCCTTCGTATTTTACCGGGGTACCTGAAATGTAATCTTCACTGTTTATTAAGTTTATAAAGGGGCCTTTTGTTTTTAGCCCAGATAATCTAAATTGTTTTGCTTTGACCCACTCCTTTTGGAAAAATTTTAATTGGCCCAAAGGATGGATAATTACTAAATATATCTTTTATAGATATTTAATTGTATTTTTTTTCTTTTATGTTTTTCCATCTTAACCCTTTTTGAATTTTTTGAACGTTATTGCTAGAATGTAGGGGTATCTTTTAGAGTATGTCTAACAGTAATATATATCCTTGTTTTTGTGTAAAATATACAAAACTTATATTTGTCTCCTATCTTTTAAGATACGTGGATACATAAGATTTGTGTATAAGTGCAATGTAAAATACACACCTATTTACATAACTATATTAGTTTTCTCTTTAAAATATTTTTACAAAACTTTAAAATGAAATAATTTTAATACAATATATGGATTTTTAGTAAAATATATATATACTTGAAATCTACTCCTTAAGATGAATAAAATTAGATTTATTGTCAGTATAAAATTATTTATAAAAAAATATGAAAAATTATATTAAATGGCAATAAAATATGTGTCGCTGTCTTATTGGTCTTTTCAAATTTTTACATAAGATTTACAAATGTATAATTGGAGCATATTTTTTTTTAGACTTCAACTATTGCGTAAAAATGGATTGACACATAATTTACACATGATTTTATACACTACCATTGAAGATGCTTTTAGGAATTTCTTTGGTTTTAAATTCAAATTTTAAATGTTTCAAAATTTCAATTTTATAATTGTAAACTACAAGTGATAACTTTTGATAATTATTAATTTCCTAAGAATAAAGACATAACAAAAAAATTTAAGAAGTTAAGTCACTACACCAAAAATCATCTTAAGAGACTGACTTTTTTCGGTTAGTCGCTTAAGCACTTCTTAGGCGACTAACATTATTGTCCGTCACTTAAGCATGCTTAAGCGACTACACTTAAGCGACTAGAGTTAATTAGTCGCCTAGGAGGCTCTTAAGAGACTATACTTCATGACCATCCTTTATTAGTCGCCTAAGAAACCTTATGCGACTATACTTAAGAGACTGACCTATGTTCGTCACTTTAGAGATCTTAAGCGACTACACTTAAGCGGCTAGAGTTATGTAGTCGCCTAGGAGGCTCTTATGCGACTATACTTCAGCGACCATCCTTTGTTAGTCGCCTAAAAAACCTTATGCGACTACACTTAAAAGACTGACCTATGTTCGTCACTTAAGAGATCTTAAGCGACTACACTTAAGCGGCTAGAGTTAATTAGTCGCCTAGGAGACTTTTATGCGACTATACTTCAGCGACCATCCTTTGTTAGTCGCCTAAGAGACCTTATGCGACTACACTTAAGAGACTGACCTGTTTTCGTCACTTAAGAGATCTTAAGCGACTGAGATTCATAAGTCAGTCGCTTAAAAGCTTCCACCGACATTCTTAGTCAAGACTTTGACCAGACTGCTTAAGAGACTGAGTTTGTATATTTCAGTCGCTTAATATCTCACTTAGGCGACTGACAATGCATTATCAGTCGCTTAAGTGTATTTTCTTTTATATAAAGCTTTTTCTAAGAATGCATTTTTGTTGGAGGAGAGGCTATTTGGATCTTAGAATTATCTGCGAATTATTGTGAATATGTATAATAATTTTTGTAGAATAATTTTTCGAAGTCAAGTCCTTATGTTATCCATCTAAATTTTTGGCGGTTAACTTTGTTTCGTATGTTGATGACGGATTATTTATATGTGTTCAGGACTTAAATAAATTAATAAATAATATTTTTCAGCAATTTTTTATTTTTTATTTTTTTTTATTTTATTATTATTATTATTATTATTGATGGTGTCGTTGAGCTCGAAACATCAATGTGTAGAACTCGTTAGACATTAGATTCAAGTCGTAGAGCTCGGAACATTAATATGTAAAGCTCACTATACTTTTGATCATAAATAATTTGATTCTACTCGGGCCTTTTTTCAACTCTTTATTTCATATACATCAATGTGGCCTACTTTTTAATTTATATGGGTAAATTAATTATGAGAATCTTCTTTTGATTATATAAAAAACTGTTTGCTTGGCCGTAAGACATTAATAGTTCTCTCGTTTATCGGGAAATTAATGATGGATATATTTTCTTTTTTCTTTTTTTTACCTTTCGGCCGTTTTTCGGCCCCTTTCGGCCGTTTGTCGGCCCCTTTTTCCTCTTCATCTCACTCTCCTACTTCGTCTTCCTCTCACTCTTCATCTTCATCTTCCTCTCACTCTCACTCTTCATCTTCCTCTCCCTTTTTCCTCTTCATCTCACTCTCCTTCTTCGTCTTCCTCTTCCTCTCCCTCGAGACCCAACCCATTTCTTCCATCACCATCCATTTCTTCCAACGCCATTTTTCTCTTTTGTAATAAGTTTTTCTTACAAAAGTAAACCAAAACAATGTCAAACACCAAAACCGTTATGCTCCGAAGATGTTCCGAAGATGTTCCACTTGTGGCCCTTATATGTTGATAGCAATTTTTCCGAAGTCCTTGATTTCTTAAAAGGAAAAATTGTTCTATTTGGCTAAGTCTTGAGTAGAGTCATGCCCACTTCTGACTTAGGCAAATTCTGACAATTTTCTCATTTAAGTCCTTAGTTTCTTAAAAGGAAAATTTGTTCTTTTTGCTAAGTTTTAATTGATGAATTATTTAAAATAATAAAAAAAATTATTCTTCACACAACGGAAATCATGAACTGGATCACATTTTTTCTAAGAGACTAATTTATTCTTCACAATCATTAAGAGACTAATTTTACATCATTTTTTTTTAATTTTCTATTATTATTATAAATAAATAAATAATCTTTTTCAACAATTTTTTATTTTTCTATTATTATTAAATAAATAAATAAATAATTTTTTAGAGAATTTTTTTATTTTCACTTAAGTGACTGATATTGATCAACTTCGGTCGCTTAAATAACTCTTAAGCGACTAATTATATACATCGGTCGCTTAAGAACTACTTAAGCGACTAATTATATACATCGGTCGCTTAAGAAATTACTCTTTTTACTCAAATATTTAGCGGGATTCTTTCCCTCTCTATGAAAATTTCATGAGTCCCAAATCTAAAATTTCAACTCTGATTATCTCTCTCCTCTCAAAACTCTCGCTCTCAGAATCATATCTCAAAACCAACACTCTCACTCTCACTCTCATCTCTCAATCTTACATCTCTACCCACTCTCACATCTCAATACCCTCACGTCTCATCCACCAGCACCACCACTAGCTCCATCTCAAAACCCTCGTTCTCACTCTCACATTTCTACGCGCGCACGCCTCAAGTTAGATCTCATTTTGCAGCTCTTTCTCTTCTCTCACACACGCGAGGTATCTCACCACCACCACCGGTCCACCACCACCACCCTTTTTCTCTCGCACCGCCGATTCACCACCACCACCGGCCGTGCCTCTCAAACCCTAGCACAGTAACACGAGTAAGCCCTAAAAGTTCATTTTATTGATTTTCTATGGGTATTATAATGATTTTCTATTGGCCATGGGAGGTGAGAATTCAATCATGACTGTATTAATCAAAGAACTAGCATTCTGTTTGTTAGGGTGAGAAGGGCGGTGAATTGGCCATGGGAGGTGAGAATTTAATCATGAATGTTAGGGTGGGACCTCTTTCCAATTCTAGTAGATCAAATATATTAAAATTATAAGGCTACCCAGTACATGGTTTTTTAACCTCTGCTGATAATTTTGAATTTGGCTTAACATGGTCACTTTTTAACCTTTTATAGAATCTATGTTTATAATATTAAAGTTCCTGATTTTAGCTTTATATGTTCTTTATTATTATAGACTTAGCTGCCGATTATAGTAATTTGGATTCTAGTAGTGTTAAATTGAGAGGGCTTTTGAGTATTTATTATCCTTTTTTACACTAAATGTATATGAAACATCTCTTCTCCGCAACCAAAAAAAAATAAAAAAAAAACAATTAAAAAATCTTCATTAAAAAACAAAATTAACTACAAATTGAAATTGCCTTAAAGTCTCTTTAGAGAAAGAGAAAGCAAGAAAGAAATTGGCCTTCTTTATTCATTAACATGTACAGCCAAGCAAGAAAGCAAGAAAGAGAAAGAGGAAATTTCCCCTGTAGCCATGATGCAAAAGGACTACTTTATTCATTTATGCTATGATAAGGTTTCCATGTTTTATGGATTTGGTTTGGTTTCATTAATTGATCTTCTACTTTTCCTTTAATTATTTGCTTAGGCAAAGGAATTGTGATAAAAGAGCCACCTGTCACAACCCAATTTTCGAGCCGCGATAAAAAAAAATTTAAAAATAAAAAAATATTTAAGCAAAATATATATATATATATATATATAATTCTTTAATTATCCAAATCCAAATTACAAAATAGTGAAAATCCTTTTACAATAACCAATTGATACATAAAAAAGTTAGGCCAAAAGATCTACACGTTCGAACCCCAAGTACTACCGACCTGATGAATCATATAATTTATTCAATATAAATCCTCACAAAACAGAACTTCACACCAGCAAAACAAAATCAATAGTGCATGTAGTGCTCAATTTTTTTTTCCTCAATGAAAGCCACGTGAGCCTTGGTGAATTATTTTTTTTCCCATAACCGTGCACTCATACACATATGTATATATCAAATAAAATAAATATATAATTAAATAAATGGAAATAGGAAAGAATTAAGGAATAGTCAACCACTCATTAATACTAGTAAAATTCATATTTCATTTTCCTTAACTTTCCTTATCATATTTATTTTCTCATTTTATAAATAAGTGAATAAATAAATATTCTTTAAAAATACGGGGTTTTACACACCTGGCTTGATAAACATCCGTTCATATAAAATAACAACCGAACTAGGCTTCTAATTAAGCATTTAGTTTTTTCACTCATGTATAATTAATAACATTAAGCAAAAAATCTCCATAAAACATGAAATTGTTGTGTTATGGCAGATTCGTGCTGCTGTACAAAAATTGCTATAAATAATTGTACAAAACTTTGTTTGATGCATCGTAAAGTGCGTTAGAAAGTAGACATATAGACCTTTCTGGAAATGTATGATAAAATGTCTAATTGTATGCCAATTAATACAGTTTTTTCATTAAAGTTGGTACGTGTTCAGGATGAATATTCTGGACATCATACACTATGTTAGCAAGTGAAAATTTATTTTGACACTCCTCCATGCTTTTCCAAACAGACCTTATCTCAATAGGACCTTTTCTGGTATTTGACGATGCCTCCGAAGGCGAGTCGCAAATCCAAGAAACTCTGTCAAATTGATGACAACGATGAGCTGCGATTGTCCTTGATGCAACGCTCCATTCCACCGCCGCAGCCTCCGTTGCTCGTTTCGTTGACGGACATGTCTCCACCACCACCACCACCACCACCACCACCACCAACATTTGAGATCCGGACCTTCCACCAAGGTCATCAGCCACTGATACGGCCACCGCCTCTGTCGCAGCCTCTATTACTGCCAGCAACGCTAGCACTGGTACTTCCGTTGCTCGCAGCATTCGCTGCAAGGACATAGATTTAAACGTTTCAGGTATAGGTTATAAACTTTTACAACTACTTGCTTTGTAATGCATGATGATTATATTAACCTTGTGTTGTTTTGTGTAGGTATGCCAGCCTCCAAGAAGAGGAGAGGTCTTGTGATTGGTGCCAAGACCCAGCAAATGGTTAGGGTCGGCGGGAAGATCGTTGTTGAGTACTCCGATGAGCACAGGGGGCCTGCAAATGAGGCAATTCACAGCCTCATTTCACATGACATAGGCAGCTGCGTGCGAGATAGAGTTCCTATGCTGGCCGAGACATATGCAGAGCTGCCCAAGGACCATAAGAAGATTGTCTATGACTACCTCTCGGTAAGGGCAACTAAATGACTTTCATTATTTATTTACGACTTAATTGCTATTTTATTTATCGAAAAATTAGTGTTATCTCCCTATTTTTGATCAAATGTAGGATATATATGTATTACAACCCAAATTTCCAATCTTGGGGAGTACTTAATCTTTTTGAGTTCAAAAAATAGGGCTTATTCTTAGTTTTCTATTTATTTATTTACTTACACAAATTTTGTGATTTAGACTAATGTTATGTTTTTTTTCTGTAGGTCAACTATAGCATCCCTCTTGATGATAACCGGTTGTTCAACTTCATTCAAGAGGCTGCAGCTGAGCGTTACAAGCAATGGAAAAGTGACTGCAAGCAACATTTTGAGACCTATGGGGCTGACCTCCCTCTTGAGTTCCTTCATCGGCCGGAGCAGTGGCAGTACATGTTACAACACTTCAAAGACCCTGCTTTTTTGGTAATGTCTAATTCTCTCTCTCTCTCTCTCTATTAGTTGTGTTTTGGAATCTGTTATTCAATTAATGATGTGTATTTGTTTATAAATGGTAAAATGTCTTATAGGCCTTATGCGAGAGAATGAAGAGAATGAGGCGGTCAGAGAAGAAGAAGGATCATTGCTCGGGGACGACTCCGTTCTTTTTTAGGGCGAATAAGCATGAGCTCAAGGGAACACCCGCCCCTCGCGTCGAGGCTTATGCAGAAGTGTATGAAAAGAACGACCCTCACACAGTGGTAAGATTCTCTCTCTATCTGTGATAATGATGCGACTTTTCATTTAATAATTAAGTTATTGGATTAATTGTTATTGATTGATTGTTATTTGTAGGAGAAAATGAGAGCTAGGGTGACGGCTTTCGTAGAAGAAAAAAGAGCTGAACACCCGTTGGGTGAGGAAGGCGGTGATGAAACGGTGATTACTCTCCCTCTTGCATCACAAGTAAGTATTATTGAGGGAGAGATTGGTGCGACGAGAGGGACGACAATCTCCGGCTTAGGAAGATCAGGCCGAAAGTTGCCAAAGGAGAGAGGTGGAGCGCGGGCATCTGCTTCTAACCCGATCGAGGCGGAGCTCCAGGTAGCGAACGAGCGCATTCACCAGCTTGAGGGACAATTCGCAGATATGCAAGAGATGATGAGGCAGCTTAAGGAGACCCGTGAGGCAACATCTGGTTCAAACACCAATCAGAGGTGAACTTGTTTATTTAACCAAATTTGTACTTTCGCGACTTTTGTTATTAGACTTGTATTTTTGTGAACAAGTTTTCGATGTTGTAAATAAATCACATTTAATGTTTGTATGTTGTTCGTGAATTATACACTTATATTTGTGAATTGTCTTTCTATGTGAATGCATGTTGAAATCGTATTGGTTTGAATTGCAAGTTTGACCGTGAATTAGTTTGAATTGCAAGTTTCTTTGTAAATTAGTTTGAATATCAAGTTTGGCTATGAATTGCAGGTGTGAATTGATTTGAATTGTAGGTTTGGAAAACCTGCAGGCTATTAAAATTGCACAGTTGGGTGAAATGGTGTTTCTTCACTTAAGCGACTGACATAGTCATTGTCAGTCGCTTAAGGTACGAAGCTTAAAAGACTGACAAAGCATTGTCAGTCGCTTAAGCTTGGTACCTTAAGCCACTGACAATGACTATGTCAGTCGCTTAAGGTACGAAGCTTAAAAGACTGACAAAGCATTGTCAGTCGCTTAAGCTGGACTAACTTAAGAGACTGACAAGCCATTGTCAGTCGCTCAAGCTAGATTAGCTTAAGCGACTAAGCTATTTACCATAAGTCGTCTAAGCCTTAAGCGACGAATTTTGAGTCCGTGGCTTAAGAGTTTCTTAAGCGACGGATCCATATTTATCAGTCGCTTAAGAGCTACAGCCACTCGGCTAATGCGACTATACTTAAGCGACTAACATTTAGTCGCTTAAGACTTAAGAGACGGATAAGAGGTCTTAAGCGACTGTGAGAGTCAGTCTCTTAAGATGATTTCTGGCCTAGTGAGTTGTAGTAAATATAAAATATCAAACATTAAGTTTTGAGCATATAGAAGACATATTATGTAACCACCTGGGTTCTCCCCTAAAATGGCTAGCCCAAGTTGTTAATTAGAGTCATTGTTTTCACATATATACCAAGGAATTTCCCATTAACTACTGATGTAGGATATTTTGGGTCGTTACATATTAGACGTAAATATTACATGCAAGTAAAACTAAAATACAGTCATATTAAAAAAGAGATTAACAAGTAAAGCTGTGAGAATCTGTAAATGCGACCTCCAGGTCTTAACCTCTAGTTTAGGAGTCTGAAATATCGGAAAGGATTCCATTGTTCAATTTGCTTCCATATGGTGATAATTCATATCGTTGGTCCCTCTATCATATTCTAGATGCATGAGGGTTCATTTAGAGTCGCCAATATGTTTTACGAGAAAACGGAAAAAGAATTGTGTAGGAAAAGGTTACATATAAGCCTTTTATTTACATGTTTGCCTACGAAATTAGGATTCTATAGGGTTCGGGAACTATATTACGGATTGGGAAGGTATTAAGCACCCATTCCGCCCTTTCGGTTTTTAGTGGTCTTATATGTTTATTCTATGTTGAAAAACTTAGATGCTTTTACGGATATTCTACTATTTTATGAAAATATCTCATGAAAACCTGATTTTGGAGAAAATGGGAAAATGGATAAAAATATTGTATTCTGCGATTCGATATTTTGGTTTTGTCAAAGTCTAATTACTAGTCTCAAAAGTTTATCTTATCCGTTTTGAAATGAGAATGATTCGGTATTATTTTCTCAAATAACAATATCAATTATCTTGTTAGGTTAATTTAGAAAAGATCGAATATTATCGGAATTGATTTGATATGGAATTTAACTCTTGAGGAGAGTGTGTTAGATACAGTACAATCTACATGAAAGACATAATATATCTGAGTTTAATTCCTATGTAAACTTTACCAGTCCGGGTTTTGAAAACTTGATTTTATCCGGGTGATAATGACATTACTTCTTCTGGTTTTACAAATGATTTTCTTAAGTTGTTTTAAAAATAATAAAATATCTATAACTTGGCAATAAGTTTATCCAGCTAGAAAGTGGACAGCATAGCAGATATAACGAATCTACAAATAATAAGCTTAATTAAAATTGAAACGAGGAGGGTGGAAGTAAATGCTTTCGATTTATGTTGGCCCAAGTAAGCCAACTTCCTACTCACTTATAATGCTTCCAAGAAATTAAACAAAGTATGTATGATAAACTTAATTAAAAATTAGACAAATGTATAACTACTAAATAAAGTACAATAAAACTAACATGCAGATATATTATTTGATTACTAAAAGAAACTTGAGTTACCTTCCCGACAATATATATAAGAATGAAAGAGAGAAAATATAATACGGCAGAGAACACCTCCGGCAAATATCAGCTTTTCTCTTAGAAATATTTTCAGCGATCTGACTCTAGAAGGTGGCAATCCGGGTGCCAAGATTAGATTCGAAACTCTTGTAGAAATAACTGTTATCAACAGTGCTTCCGAAGAAGGCTTTAAGATTGTAAATATGAGAGAGAGAGAGAGATAGATAAAAAGGAGTTTTGGTGTAGAAACCGTGTCCTTTGTGGTGAGGAATTGCCGACCTGAACCATGGGGGTTTGGCCCATTTATAGTGTCAGGAGGGTTTATCGTGTGACATACTACAACAGTGGGACGATTATCGCGCGACATATAAATATGTTGTGCGACAAATGGCAGAAGTGATGATTCTGAAGAACTGATGTGTCAGAAAGTGGTTGATTGGTGTTTGGGAGGTTTGTCGCGCGATAAACCATAATAGTGGAAATTTTTCGCGCGACAAACACCCCGTTTGGAGAATGATAAATGCTTTTTCACACTACAAACGTCCTATTTGTAGTGCTATAAATGCCCCGTTTGTAGTACAACAAATGCCTTTTAGCGCTACAAATGTCCCGTTTATAGTGCTACAAACGCCTGAAGCATATTAGTGTGTGCATGAGTTCTTGACTCGACGTAAACTCTATGGGAGTTTCTTTTAGGGTTCTTGCGGTGGTCGCAAATTGGGGTGTTTACAAAAGCTAAAAGTACACTCATTAAAAATAACAAATATTAAAACTTGGGTCATCTACAAGACATAATAGTAGTAAATATTACATAAGCAAAACTAAAAACACAGTTGTTGGTGCTAAAAACTAGAAGGGTATTTTAGTCCACACAGTCAAATGATCGGATCAAGTAATTAGTATAATGAATGCAATAAACCAACAAAGTCAAAGGTGTATATAGGAGGTTCGCCTTATATGAAGATACATATTAATCCTCCCTTGTGGAATAGAAATATGAGCTCGGTTAGCCTTGTCTTGATGATAACCAAACAATTATTACAAACTCTTAAAATCCTCTTTAGCTATTATATCCTCTCAATATAATAACAAGGGAATGCTTAAGTTACACGAGCTTTGGCTGACCTGTATTAGGAGCTTTGCTGAGTGTTCCAAGCTTCTATTTCTCTCTTGTCTTTTTATGGAACTTTGTTAGGTAGCTAAACATTTTTGTAAATACTGGGTTTCTCCTCTATATATATAACTTAAAGGAAAACGTGTTAAGGAGCCCTGGGAGTAGATTGTGGCCATCCCGCGATCATTACCACTTCTTACATTGCTTCTCCATGAATTCTGGTGCCTTACATGTAGTGGGTGAGCATTTAATGAAGTTGAGGGATGTTTTGTTGCGTCAGTGAAGTTGGTAGTAGTTGCCCATACTCAGGCCTTCAGGTAGCCTTCAAGTGGAGCTCCCAAGCTCTACTCTGGCCTGTAGGTGGCCTTCAAGTGGAGCTTCCGAGCTTTCTTTTTCAGACTATTTAGGTCGCCAACATGGATGGCTAGGTGCCCCCTTGTGATTGGTCTAACCACACTAGACTGTCGTGAACCCACCTGGCACAAAAGGTTATGAGTCCGAAATTGCATGGGACCTGGTTAATTTAACTCAAAACGGCCCAGAGAATTCAAGTCACAGCCTCTGGCGTTGATGCACGTCACCTTTTGGCTAAATTCCTTCGTCTAAGCCTCCGAATTCACGTTTTTACTATCCGAATTGAGCTCCTCTTGCTGTGGCAGAACATGTTGCTAACGTTGGTGGCCACGTGTCAGCTCGTGGTTGGTTGGGTAAATTGGATTATTAATTTACACCATTAACAGTCATATTAAAAAAAAGATATTGCAGAAGTAAAACTAAAAATACAGTCATATTAAAAAAGTCAATACAAGTAAAATTAAAATACAAACATATTAAAAGTATCAAGATTAAGAATGTTAAATATATTGGAATGCTAACGCGGCAAAAATACTTCGGCGCTTAGGAACCCAAATATAGGTTGTCTAGTTATAATACTTGGTAAGTCCAAGTGTTGAACCACAAGGATAGTTGGAAAGACGATGCAGCGATTACGAGTCCAAGGTTTTATTTAGAGAAGTTGATTAGTTGATTTTAGTTGTTGATTTTAAAGTCTTGCAATAAAAATTAAAGTGATATATCAAATGATGAGAAAAGGCTAAGGCATTATAGAATTCATTTTCTTTGGAATGTTATGTAGAATTAATCTCATTCAAATTTCTCAATGCAATTCCTAATTGTTGAGTATCTTACACTTTTCTAAACAAAAGGGTGTGAAACAAAAGCAACTCATTTCCATATAAATGTCATACAAAGTAAGGGTGTTAGGAAAACTCAACACAAGTGTATCTCTCCTTTTTATCTTGTAACAAAGGGTGTGAAGCAAGTGCAACCCAATCCCGTATAATGTTCAACCAAGATACAAACTTAAGATACACCACAAAAAAAGGTATAAATTTAAATTAAGCACTGGAGAACTCATTGTTAGTTTCCCCTAGCTAGGCAATTGACTTAATTATGAAAATGGCCAACTACAAAAAGTTTAGCTCAATAAATCATAACATTTTCTTTGTCTAAGATTGGGAGGTCTAATTGCAAATTAAATCATCCAATTTAGATATATTTGATAAATACAAATTGAATCCTTAAAATGATTAGTGAAGTTGGTTATGACATAAACTTAAGAGATCTTCCTTGGCAACATTTTAACTAAGAAAATATTGAGTCTCAAAATCACATAAAGTGTAGAATACACTCAACATGTCATTAAAGAATTCAAGGATTGGAATATAAAGTTTATGGTGTTTTCATGAATATTCAAAAACTAATCATGCTTGTCAATGAAAAGTATCTCATTCATAAAAAAAATGGACATAGGCTAGTAAGAAATACACAAGTATATCATTTCTACATTAATGCTTGAGATCTATGTATACAAGGCATACAAAGTCAAATCATCTTATGAGAATTATCTTACTAGCTTATGAATGGATGATTAAATGGAAAAGATGAAAGATTCAACAAGTATTTAACAATATAATGAGAATTTAACTTACATAATTAAGTCATTGCAAACTTCATGTTTAGTCTTAGCAAAGAAATTTACTACATAATAAATGTAGAGACAATAATTATAAAAGTGAACTCAATTTCTCTCTCTAAAAACTATTACAAGCTCTCTATAAATTGAGAGATGAAAAGTGATAAAAGATACATAGTAAAATACAACAATGGAGACTATATATAGATATATGTTGTCTCCCTCCCCTTTTTCTACTCAAAAGTCAAGAGTTGTTAACTTTCCCATGCAACCATAACTACTCTTTATAAAATAATATATTATATGAGCTTAACCAATAGGCAAAGCTATCTCTTTAAGCAAGTTATGGTAAGTAGAGAAATAAGAGGGATGTGACATAAAGCATCAAGTATGTCTCCTAGATTAATCTTGGCCTAAGTTAGATTGATCCAAGTGTTGGAAATAATTCCATGGTTGATCTTGCAATAAAGCTAGTTGATCTCAGATACTTTTTGTCAACTCTAGATTGATCTTGAAATGAGCTAGATTGATCTAACTCTTTGACTTTTTGTCTTTTTGCCTTAGAGTCCAAAATTGCTTAGTTGATCTTTCTTCCTTTGTCCAATTCATTTCTTGAGATCTAAAGACACCAAAATAAAAAAATAATGTGCCTTTCCAAGCAATGTCAAATACAAAAGTGCTACGAGACTAATCACAAAATAAGAGGATAAACACATCAAACGATTCCAAAAAAGAACATAAGAATGACAATATTATGCGTTTATCAAATGCTGCGAAAGGGGTTCAAAAGAAGAGGAAGAAAAAAATTATTAACCTTAGAATGATATATGACTGTGATCAATATGCAGTGTTCAAAGAGTTCATTGATTTTGATTATGAGTGGTGGGTCTTTGTCTTCCTCCATTATTTTACCATTCTTTGTGTTGACTATTTTCAATCAAGAGTCCATCTACTAAAAACCAATAGGATGTTAGGCCTTCTTTCTCTATTCAAGTGCTTCAAAAATGAAGAGAAATTTTAATTTGGTCGAGGCCATGAAAGAGATGAGGGATCTTGATTTTTTAAAACATGGATAGAAAGTTGTCAAAAACATTTAGATGCATGAGTGATTGATGATCTAAGTTCACTACACGAAATAGGTTGCGCCTTCCCAACGTTTAGATTGAAAGCCTATTTTTTTATTGGTTTGATCGAATACCAACATGAGAAATCTCTATTTCAATGTGAAGTTGTTTTGAGTAAAAATAGTGTAGATATGATTATGCTGTTATGAAATAGGGATGACTTTTATGAAGGAACATAATTAAAGAATTTCATTAAAACACAATCATATCCAATGAATAATTGGGAAAAATATAAGGAATCTTATTCGAACTAATTAGACAGGCATATTAATCAAATTCCAAATCTAAAGCACTAAAAATTGATTTAAAAATAATTTTCATAATTGGCAAATAACAAAACAATGGGTCATTCACTAATTTCCAAAACAAGTTGGGTTTTGATCAAATAAACCTCCCATAACTGGGCTATTTACTAATTTGCTAATTTATAAAAAGTATAAAATTTAAAATGTAACTTTTAATTTGACATATAGTGGTTGAATTTAACTTGTCTTTTCCATGCATAGATTCAAATTCCACTAGCTATGTCATAGTTGCTTTGTCTTTATTTTTAGTAGTTGATTTCGATTCCACCAGGCTATTCTATAAAATCATACTTTTTGGAGTTCAAATCCATGTCATTCTTTCTTTTAGTTGTATGTCACTATTCTGACAATCATCAATAACAAGCTAACTTAATAAAAAGGTTAGGGTGCCACTCCCTTCTGCTGTTGACTTTTTTATTAATCCATTTTTTGGAAATGGAAGCAATTAGCAAGTACAAATAAAATTGAAAATTTTAATGCCATGTGCATGATTGAGTTGAACAACTCCCATTAAAATTTTCAAGTATTTTCAACATTCAATGAAAATTTGCATTTTTATTTTCAAAACAATTTTTTTGAAAGTTTATTTACTCCAGAAACAGAGAATTAATGGATAGTTAATATTAGAAGTTAAAGAAACAAAAAAATTAAAAAGAAAACAAGACCAAAAGCTAGAAAAAAAAATTACTGATGTCGTCACTTGCACAATAGAACTTTGATAAACCCTTAATATTGTCATTCATATGCTCATTTTCGGAGTTGTTTGACGCGTTTATTTCTCTAAAACTACTCGGTTTGCCAATTTATTTTGCGATTAGTCTCGTAGCACTTTTGTATTTAACAATGCTTGGAAAGGCACATTTTTGTGTTTATTTTGGTGTCTCTAGATTTCAAGAAATATTGTATTTAATACAATAGTGGAATTTTTCATGGACAAAAAGAATCCAAGAAAGTGAGTCTCCATGTGATTAAAGAGCATCCAAGAAAGTGGAAGTCTCCATGTCTATGTGATTAAAGAAAGAAAGTGGAATTGTGCATGTGATTAAAGAGCATCCAAGATAGTGGAATTCTCCACCAAAAATAAAATAAGCATTGTTTATTTTTTAACATCCAACACAACTCTCCTATTTATAGTCTTCATTGTTGCTTTGGTAAGGGGATCTTAATTTTATTACTTCTCATTTCTCAATTTATAGAGAGCTTGTAATAGTTTTATTTTCTAGAGAGAGAAATGGAGTTCACTTTTATAATTCTTGTCTCTACATTTATTATAGAGTAAATTTCTTTGCTAAGGCTAAAAGATGAAGTTTGCAATGCATTAATTATGTAAGTTCAATTCTTATTCCATTGTTAGTATTGTTAAATACTTTTTGAATCCTTCATCTTCTCCATTTTTTCAACCATTCATAAGCTAGTAAGATAATTTTCATATGATGATTTGACTTTGTATGCCTTGTATACATAGATCTCAAGCATTAATGAGAAAATGATACACTTGTGTATTTCTTACTAGCCTATGTTCATTCTTTCTTTGAATGAGATACTTTTCATTGCCAAGCATGATTAGTCTTTGAATATTCATAGAAACACCATAAATTTGAGATTTTAATCTTTTAATACTTTAATGATATGTTGAGTGCTTTCTACACTTTATGTGATTTTAAGACTCATCATCTTCTTAGTTAAAGTATTGTCAAATAAGATCTTTTAAATTTATGTCATAAACAACTTCATTAATCATTTTAAGGATTCAATTTGTATTTATCAAATAAGTCTATATAGGACGGTTTGACCTCCACCAAGACCTCCCAATCTTAGACAAATGAAATGTTATGATTTATCGAGCTAAACTCCTTGTAGTTGGCCATTTTCATAATCAAGTCATTTGCCTAGGGGAAACTAACAATGAGTTCTTAAATGCCTAGTTTAAATTTATGCCTTTTCTTTTTGTGTATTTTAAGTTTGAATCTTGATTGATATTATATGGGAATGGGTTGCACTTGCTTCACACCCTTTGTCACAAGATAAAAATGAGAGATACACTTGTGTTGATATTTGCTTACACCTTTTCTTTATATGGCATTTATATGGGAATGGGTTGCTTTTGCTTCACACCCTTTTGCTTAAAAATGGGTAAAATATTCAACACTTAGGAATTGCATTGAGAACTTTGAATGAGATTGGTTTTACTTAACTTTGCAAAACAAATGAATTCTATAATGCCTTAGCCTTTTCTCATCTATTATTACATCATTTTAATTTTTATTGCAAGACTTTAAAATCAACAACTAAAATCAACCAATTAAATTCCCTTAACAAAACCTTGGACTCGTAATCACCACATCGTCTTTCCGACTATCCTTGTGGTTCGACACTTGGACTTACCAAGTATTATAACTTGACAACCTGCACTTGGGTACCTAAGCACGGAAGTATTTTCGGCGCGTCAAGTTTTTGGCGCCGTTGCCGGGGATACGGCGAAAGACGGATTACGGATTTTGTAAAAAAAAAATTCACTTTGTAAATATTCTCACCCTTTGTAAATTATTTTTCCTACTTATTGTTTATTTATTTTTTTTAGGTGGAAAATTTTATTCGAGATCAAACTTTCGGGCTTATGCCCAGAAATTTGTACATTGATCTTCGCATAAGTCCACCAAGAGGTCAACCACTACCAAGGCATCCTAGTCCTTCACCTACTCCTTCTGAAATGGCTAACGAGGACAATGAGTCAACTACCGGAGAGAACGATAATCATCCTGAACCGGTTCGAACAATGAGGGATTTTCTTCAACCACCTCGGGCGACGTCTAATTCTTGCATCATTCTCCCCACCGGACAAGCGGGAACATTCTCCTTTAAGACATGTATGCTTCAACATATCCCCTCTTTTCATGGTATGAAATCCGAAAATCCGTATTTACATTTGAAAGAATTTGAGGAAGTTTGCTCCACGTTTCGTGAGGCAAACACCAATGAGGAAGTAATGCGTTTAAAACTTTTTCCTTTCTCCTTAAAAGATAAAGGAGTTTTTGAAAAAATTCTTTCCCGTCCATCGGACCAACGCTTTGAGAAGGGCGATATCCAATTTTTTGTCAAAAGAAAATGAAAGTTTTTACAAATGTTGGGAAAGATACAAGGAACTTTTAAACGCATGTCCTCACCATGGCCACGAAACATGGAGCCTTGTAAGCTATTTTTATGAATCTCTTACTCCCAAAATGCGTACATTTGTAAAGACCATGTGTAATGGTCAATTTTTGAGTAAAAGTCCCAAGGAGGCCTTGTTGTATTTTGATGAATTGGTAGAAGGTGCCCAAAATTGGAACACCTATACCGAGGAACCTAAGGCCAAACCTCTGGGAAAGGGTGGGTTGTACCAAATATCCAATGATGATGACATGGGGGTAAAGTTGTTCCAATTGTCTAAGAAGGTAGAGGCCTTAGAGACAAACAAGTTTAGAGATGTCAATGTAGTGTCATCAAGTCAATTGTGTGTCATTTGTGAAAAGTTGGGACATTCCACGGAGGAATGTCACACAATTCCGGCCTTCAAAGAGGTCCTTCAAAGTCCCTCACAAATCAATGCTATGAACTCATACTCTAGGCCAAACAATGACCCATTTTCTCAAAGGTACAATGAAGGGTGGCGGAACCATCCTAATTTTAGTTGGGGGGGAAATCAAAATGTTCATCAAAATTCGAATGCAAATTCCTACCAATCAAGACCGCCTCCACCCCAAAACAACTCTTTTGGTCAAGCAAACCCAAACCCAAATTCAAATTTGGAGACTCTTTTGCGGCAGTTTGTAGACAAAACCAATAGAGATGTTAGTGCTTTGAAAACTCAAATGTCCAAACTCACCACCGCTTTAGCAACCCAAGAAAAAGGAAAGTGTTCGGCCCAACCAATAGCTAATCCTAGAGGGCAAGCCATAATAATTAAAGGGGAGTCGAGTGGAAATGTAGAGGAGTTGAAATCCATCACCATCCTTAGGAGTGGGAAAGAGATTGACAAAACTATAGTTCCTAAGGCCAAAAAGCCGATGGACATAGGTGAGTCAAGCCAAGTTGAGAAGGTCACCATTGAAGAGAGAATGAGGGAAGAAGAGAGAGTTGGAAAAGAGGATTTGGAAAAAATCAAGAGTAGTGTCAAAATCCCTTTTCCGGAAAAGTTATCTCAACCTTTGAAGGAAACCCGAAATGCCGAAGTTCTTGATGTGTTCAAACAAGTGAAAATTAACATTCCATTGCTTGATGCGGTGAAACAAATTCCTTCTTATGAAATTTTTTTAAAAGATTTATACACTACTAAGAGACGATTGAATGTTAAAAAGAAGGCATTTATGGCGGAACAAGTGAGTTCAATAATGCAAGGCACTCGAATTCCAAAATTCAAAGATCCCGGTTGCCCCACCATTTCTTGTTTGATTGGCAACGTTAGAATCAAAAATGCATTGCTTGACCTGGGGGCGAGTGTTAATGTTTTGCCATTTTCGGTCTACCAACAATTGGGTTTAGGAGAGTTGAAACCCACGAAAGTCACGATCCAATTGGCGGATCGATCGGTCAAGATTCTAAGGGGAATTGTAGAGGGTGTGCTAATTCAAATTGATAAATTCTATTTTCCTGTGGATTTCATAGTTCTTGACATGCAACCGGTATCCAATCCCGGAAATGAGATTCCCGTAATTTTGGGAAGACCCTTTCTTGCAACATCAAATGCTATCATCAATTGCAAGAATGAGATTGTAAAATTGGCCTTTGGAAATATGACTCTTGAGCTCAACGTGTTTTCAATAAGTAACAAACAAGATGATTTTGATGATGAAATTGAACATGTAAACATAATAGAGTCACTAGTATAAGACCATTTTTCTTTCACTTATGAATCGAAATAATTGGAAGATTTGCTAACCACTCCCAACGATCCCGAGAAATGTGTGCATGTGTTTTCTTTGGATGATAGGAACAAGGAAGAACTCTTGAAAAATGAAGAAAATGCACAAGTGGAACTACCAAATCTTGAAGGAAAGATGGAGCTCAAGCTTCTTCCTAGCAATTTGAAGTACGCTTTCCTAAGTGCTTTTGAAACTTACCCCGTGATAATTTCTTCTGAACTCTCAAAGGATCAAGAAGAACGGTTGGTAAGTATGCTAAGTAAGTATCAAAAAGCTTTTGGGTGGAAGTTAGCCGACATCCAAGGAATTAGTCCATTGATTTGCACACACAAAATTCACTTGGAGGAAGGTGCAAAGCCATCAAGACAATTTCAACGCCGGTTAAATTCTCACATGCAAGAAGTAGTAAGAACCGAGGTGTTAAAATTGCTTGATGCCAAGATCATCTATCCAATTTCAGATAGCAAATGGGTAAGTTCGACCCAAGTTGTACCTAAAAAATTCGGGCTTACGGTAGTAAAGAATGAAAATAATGAGTTGATACCGCAAAGAGTCACCACCGGGTGGCGAATGTGCATAGACTACCGTAAGTTAAATGAAGTCACTAGAAAGGACCATTTTCATCTTCCATTTTTAGATCAAACACTTGAAAGAGTGGCGGGTCATGAGTTCTATTCTTTTTTAGACGGATTTTCTGGGTATAATCAAATCGAAATTGATCTTGAGGACCAAAAAAAAACAACCTTCACATGTCCGTTTGGTACTTTTGCTTATTGAAAAATGCCTTTTGGTTTGTGCAATGCACCGGCCACTTTTCAAAGATGTATGTTGAGCATTTTTAACGATATGGTAGAGAAAACTCTAGAGGTTTTTATGGACGATTTTACCGTTTACAGTAAGTCGTTCGATAATTGTTTGCTCAATGTTGAACATGTGTTAGCAAGGTGTATCGAGAAGCAACTCATCCTCAATTGGGAGAAATGCCACTTCATGGTGACAAAGGGCATTGTATTTGGCCATGTTATATCGGGGAAAGGCATTGAAGTAGACAAGGCGAAGATCGAGCTTATCTTAAAGCTCCCCGCCCCCAAGTCAATCAAGGATGTTCGCTCATTCTTGGGGCATGCTGGATTCTACCAAAGGTTCATTCAAAATTTTAGCACAATTGCTAAACCCATGTGTAAGTTGCTCTTGAAAGATGCCCCATTTGAATGGACCAAGGAATGTGAAAAAGCCTTTGTAAAACTCAAGCACATGCTCACTACCGCACCCATCATGCAAACCCCCGATTGGAGTTTGCCATTTGAACTCATGTGCGATGTAAGCGATTACGCAGTAGGGGCGGTCCTCGGCCAAAGAAAGGACAAAAAGCCCGTGGTCATTTACTATGTGAGCCGAACTCTCAATGAGGCTCAAATGAACTACACCACCACCGAGAAAGAACTCTTGGCTATTGTCTTTGCCCTCGACAAATTTCGGTCCTACCTCATTGGGTCACCTATTGTCATTTTCACCGATCATGCGGCCCTCAAGTATCTTTTCACAAAGAAAGATGCAAAGCCAAGGCTTCTAAGATGGATTCTTCTCCTACAAGAATTCAATCTTTTCATAAAGGATAAGAAGGGTGTCGAAAATGTGGTGGCGGACCATTTATCTCGCCTTTCATTCACCGACCACATTGAAGAGAGTGCTATTAAAGACTCTTTTCCAGATGAGTAACTATTCATAATCTCTTCCTCACCATGGTATGCCGATATCGTGAACTATCTTGTCACCGGAAAGATGCCAAGCCATTGGAATGCCCAAGACCGAAGGAAATTCTTGTCCGAGGTCAACCGTTTCTATTGGGATGACCCGTATTTGTTCAAATATGGGGTGGATCAAATTATTCGACGATGTATTCCCAATGACGAGTTCGAAAGAGTTCTAAGCTTTTGCCATAATGAAGCTTGTGGTGGACATTTCTCGGCCAAGAAGACGGCCGCCAAGATCTTGCAAAGTGGCCTTTATTGGCCAACAGTGTTCAAAGATGCCTACCAACATTGCAGAACTTGCCCGAGATGCCAAATGTTAGGAGGGATTACAAGAAAAAGCATGATGCCGCTTAATCCAATCTTGGTAATTGAAGTGTTCGATTGTTGGGGAATCGATTTCATGGGACCATTCCCATCGTCTTTCGGTAACCTTTATATTTTAGTAGCGGTTGATTATGTTTCCAAATGGGTAGAGGCCGCCCAAGCTTGCAAGAAAAATGATCACAAAGTGGTGATCCGATTTTTAAAAGAAAATATTCTTACAAGGTTTGGCACTCCCAAAGCGATTATAAGCGATGGTGGTACTCATTTTTGCAATAAACCTTTTGAATCTTTAATGCAAAAATATAGGGTAAATCACAAAGTATCACTCGCTTATCATCCGCAAACCAATGGCCAAGCCAAACTTGCCAATAGGGAGATAAAACAAATTCTTGAAAAGACGGTAAATCCAAATCGCAAGGATTGGTCATTACGTCTTAACGATGCACTTTGGGCTTACCGTACGGCTTTTAAAACAATTTTAGGAATGTCTCCCTATCGGATAGTATATGGCAAGCCTTGCCATCTTCCTGTTGAGTTGGAATATAGATCATTTTGGGCAATTAAAATGATGAATTTTGATATTGAAAATGTCGGAAGCAACCGAAAGTTACAACTTGAGGAGTTGGAGGAATTAAGGAGGGATGCATACCAAAATGCTAAGATAAGCAAAGAACGTGCAAAATTTTTTCATGATAAATCTATTTTAAGAAAAGAATTTAAACTCGGGCACAAAGTTCTAGTTTATGACACGCGTTTGCATCTCTTCCCGGGAAAGCTGAAATCACGTTGGACCGGCCCATACATTATTCGACATGTATTCCCTTTTGTGGCCGTGAATGTTGAGGATCCCAAAACCGGCTTTGTGTTCAAAGTGAACGGACAACGCCTTAAGCCATTTTTGGAATTCCCACCTCAAGAGGAGTCCACCACTCTTGAAGATCCGACCTATACTTAACAAACATAGGTGTTGTTTGTATATAATTTTTACTTTTATTAAAAAAAAGAAAAAATTTAAAAATTTAAAAAAAAAAAAACACAAAAAAAACAAAAAAAAATTTGCTTTATTTTCTTTCCTTCTTTTTTGGGTTTGGTTTGATAAATATGATATGAGGATTGAAATGTGGTTGTAATGCATGCATGTTATGTTTTATCTAATTCTAACCTCTTTTTTTTTGTTAGTGTGTACATATAGTAATTTTGCTTTGAAAATAGCTCTCTTTTACCTCATGAAAATCGAAAAGCCAAATGGGAGACTGCCAATTTCTTGTTCTCTTCACATTGAGGACAATGTGTTCTTCAAGTTGGGGGGTAATGTACTTAAACTTTAATGGCTTTTCAATTTCTGAAATTTTCATGTGTTTAGAGCTTAAAAAAAATTGAAAGTTTGAAAAATGATGAATGATTAAAAAAAATGATGATGATTAGTTCATTAGCTATTGGCATGAATTCCTTGATCTAGATGGAATTTTGAGTGATAATCTACCTTGTTTTACTTCAATTAGATTCATGACCCTAGAAACGTCCCTTAAAATGTGTAAATGCTTCAAGTAGAGAAATTCTTTCGTAACACTTAGAGTAATTTTTATTTTGTGAAGAGGGAATTCTTGTCCAAAAATGATGAAAGTTTTTTCGAAAAGATCCTGCAATAGAGAGGACAAATGCATGGCACTTTGAAAAACTTGGATGACTTTTAATCCTAATATTAACTTAAAGCTTCACTTGACTAAATCATAAGTCTCTTTGTTTAATATTATATATAAGTAAAGGTTACCATATGGGAAAGGGTGAATAGCTTCCTTCAAGCTTAATAAATAAGCATAAAATGTCAAATTTTATATAATGAGTCTGTGCCCCCCCCCCCCCCCCCCCCATAGAGATGAAAACTGCCTTGAACTAATTTAGCAAAAATTCCGAGAAAATATAAGAAAAGTGCTTAGAAATGGACAAAAAATTTAAACTTTCATTTTTGAAGGAAATTCCTCTTCCATCTCTAATGATCAATACTCTTTGTGTTTAAATGAGAATTTTGCTAATATAAGGCTTAGCATGTGATTAAAGGGAAGTATGGGTTAAGTTTCTAAAGGAGATAAGCAATTTAGATAGTCATTCAAAAACCCACAAGTCTAGAAATAGTGATAGTAATGTCATAAGCTCTTTGCAAATTGAACTTTTGAAATCATCATTCTCGTCATTCACCATGATCAAACTTTTGATGTTTGTAGGTATCATACTGTAAACCTTCACGAGACACAACTCGTCTTCTAGGGGAACTTAGGAGTTCAAAGGCTTAATGCATGTGCTACATGCATTTTCGGATATTATATATAGCTATTTTTATATTGCTTGCTAAGGGACTAGCAAGAGATAAGTTGGGGGGAGTTGATAAACGCTTAATATTGTCATTCATACGCTCATTTTCGAAGTTGTTCGACGCGTTTATTTCTCTAAAACTACTCGGTTTGCCAACTTATTTTGCGATTAGTCTCGTAGCACTTTTGTATTTAACAATGCTTGGAAAGGCACATTTTTGTGTTTATTTTGGTGTCTCTAGATTTCAAGAAATATTTTATTTAATACAATAGTGGAATTTTCCATGGACAAAAAGAATCCAAGAAAGTGAGTCTCCATGTGATTAAAGAGCATCCAAGAAAGTGGAAGTCTCCACGTCCATGTGATTAAAGAAAGAAAGTGGAATTGTGCATGTGATTAAAGAGCATCCAAGATAGTGGAATTCTCCACCAAAAATAAAATAAGCATTGTTTATTTTTTAACATCCAACACAACTCTCCTATTTATAGTCTTCATTGTTGCTTTGGAGAGGGGATCTTAATTTTATTACTTCTCATTTCTCAATTTATAGAGAGCTTGTAATAGTTTTATTTTCTAGAGAGAGAAATGGAGTTCACTTTTATAATTCTTGTCTCTACATTTATTATGGAGTAAATTTCTTTGCTAAGGCTAAAAGATGAAGTTTGCAATGCATTAATTATGTAAGTTCAATTCTTATTCCATTGTTACTATTGTTAAATACTTTTTGAATCCTTCATCTTCTCCATTTTTTCAACCATTCATAAGCTAGTAAGATAATTTTCATATGATGATTTGACTTTGTATGCCTTGTATACATAGATCTCAAGCATTAATGAGAAAATGATACACTTGTGTATTTCTTACTAGCCTATGTTCATTCTTTCTTTGAATGAGATACTTTTCATTTCCAAGCATGATTAGTCTTTGAATATTCATAGAAACACCATAAATTTGAGATTTTAATCTTTTAATATACTTTAATGATATGTTGAGTGCTTTCTACACTTTATGTGATTTTAAGACTCATCATCTTCTTAGTTAAAGTATTGCCAAAGAGGATCTTTTAAATTTATGTCATAAACAACTTTATTAATCATTTTAAGGATTCAATTTGTATTTATCAAATAAGTCTATATAAGACGGTTTGACCTCCACCAAGACCTCCCAATCTTAGACAAATGAAATGTTATGATTTATCGAGCTAAACTCCTTGTAGTTGGCCATTTTCATAATCAAGTCATTTGCCTAGGGGAAACTAACAATGAGTTCTTAAATGCCTAGTTTAAATTTATGCCTTTTCTTTTTGTGTATTTTAAGTTTGAATCTTGGTTGATATTATATAGGAATGGGTTGCACTTACTTCACACCCTTTGTCACAAGATAAAAATGAGAGATACACTTGTGTTGATATTTGCTTACACCCTTTCTTTATATGGCATTTATATGGGAATGGGTTGCTTTTGCTCCACACCCTTTTGCTTAGAAATGGGTAAAATATTCAACACTTAGGAATTGCATTGAGAACTTTGAATGAGATTGGTTTTACTTAACTTTGCAAAACAAATGAATTCTATAATGCCTTAGCCTTTTCTCATCTATTATTACATCATTTTAATTTTTATTGCAAGACTTTAAAATCAACCAATTAAATTCCCTTAACAAAACCTTGGATTCGTAATCACCACATCGTCTTTCCGACTATCCTTGTGGTTCGACACTTGGACATACCAAGTATTATAACTTGACAACCTGCACTTGGGTACTTAAGCACGGAAGTATTTTCGGCGCATCAAACTTTAAAGGAAGAGTTTTTGTGGCAAAATATGTCACTTTTTATCAGCATACTTTATATTGGCAAATTTGTTTTGTCACTATGATTAAAATAAGAGAGTTCTTTGGGATTTTTTAGGGTGTTCAAACAATTATAAGTGCTTTTAAGATTAAAAATTGACTTTGAATGCTTAAAAGAATGGGTGCTAAAACAAAATTTTAAAGATGCCTTTACTGGTACCCAAAAAATATGTCTAAATGTAAGAGTAGCTTTTACTTTCGGTTCAAATTGGGATTTGAATGGGCGTGATAGGTTAGTTGGCCAAAAATCACTCTCCCCCAACTACGAGATAAAAAAAAAACTTTGAAAAACCATTTTTAATTCTTAGTTTTCCTTTATGCCTTTTGCATATTAAGCCCTTTCCTTTTATTTACATCCCACTGGGTCTGGCTTTTCAAACCCCTGTTGCTTTTAATAAAATAACTCTTTAACACTCGGATTTTTCTAGAGTTTAAAATTCCTTAAAAAAAATACTATGATAATTATATTTTACAATAATATAAACATATTATCTTGAGTCACTATATTATATGACATATTAAAAGTGGATTAAAAAGTTATGATTATTTTTCCCTTTTCTAGTCTACACATTTCTTTTATGTGACTAAATTTGATAATGACATATCCTCATTTGCATGATACTATCATATATAAATAGAGACAGAGAACGAAACAGTAATACTTAAGTTAAACAATAACAAAGTTATATATATGATTTGCTCTCCAATTACAATGAAATATTGGAGTAAATTAAATAGTAGAAAGAATGTGTTAAATATTTGTTAAATAATTAATATTTTACTTTTATTATTTAATTACTTTAAAAAACATATACATAACGATGTACCAGAGACTCAGAGTTTGGAATAACATCACAAGTATTGTATTTATGCAATCTTTCAAATTATATCGGCTTCTAGCGGTTGTGTCAAAAGCAGCAACAAAAAGATAATTAATACGATAAATTAAAAAATTAAAATAAAACTCAATAAAAACCCAAATTTAAATTAGTCAAATTTGTGAAAGCATTTGATATTAGCTAGCCATCAAACTCATTTTTTCCTGTAGTCAAATTTGTGAAAATATTTGATATTAGCTAGCCATTAAACTTATTTTTTTCCTGGAGTTTGATTAAGGTAAATGATACATAAGCACATGTATTTATCAGTCATTACGACTGCGTTTTTTACTCGAACCCAGGGGCGGATTTGTAGAAAAGTGCAGGTGTGGGCTGCACAATAATATAGCTTGCAATAAAACAAGTTTGGAACCTCTTAGGTGACATACTTTCATTTGTATGTCTTCTAAGTGATGGGAAAAATACCTTTGAACAAATAGAATTATGCGACATACATACATTTATTTGTCTCCTAAGTTCACAACTTAAGCGACATGCAAATATAGTATGTCGCTTAAGTCTACGACTTAGTAGAAATACTCTATTGCCTTGTCTCCTAAGTCAACCACTTAAGCGACATACTCTATTTGTATGTCGCTTACGTTGTGAACTTAGGAGACATAGAAAATATAGTATGTCTCCTAAATCGTACACTTAGGAGACATGCTCTATTGTTTATGTCTCATAAGTCAACTACAAAAGCGACATACTCTATTGCTTATGTTTCATAAGTCAAAAACTTAAGCGACATACTCTATTGCTTATGTCTCCTAAGTTCAAAACTTATGCGACATACAAATAGAGTATGTCGCGTAAGATCTTAGGCAACACCACTTAACCGACACCACTTAGGCGACATATCTCATGTCGTTTAAGGCTTAGGCGACATACATCATCTCTTAGGAGACATAATTTGTATGTCTCCCAAGTGTCTGTTTCATGTAGTGCATGGTCCCCCCCAAGTTTTTTTTTTTAATATATATATATATAATCTATTAAATTTTTATTATGGCCCCCTCCAAATAAAAAAAAAATAGTAGAGAAACTAAGAGAGAGAGTTTAAGAATTCCCACAAATTTTTTGACTATCTTCATTGAAAGGAAAATTGCAAGAAACATTATTAATGAATTGATCATTGATGAATTCCGTGACTTGAAAGAAAATCGAGCACAATTTTAGCGATATTGAACTTTAAAAGGTACATATTTTGTAGCGCAACTTTTTTTTTTTTTTTCTATTTTGTAATGTAACTTTACATTTTTTATATTATGTTACGTTGTTAAAATTTGTGTGGTCCCTCCTAATAAAATTTTCTGGATCCCCCACTGCTAGAACCTAAGTTAAACCCTTTGGGTGTTAATCAAACTGTCAATGCCTGAGCCCACCCCACTATCTCTATCTTGGTCCGACGAACTGGCTGCCTGATGACTTTTAATAATTAAAGTAAAGTAAAATCTTTGATATATGATATACTGACATGCAATATATCATCAAGAAATGAGTTCATGTTCACATTAAAAGTGTCTTACCTATTAAATAGATGGAGAATATCATCTTTTTTTTAACATTTTGGATATCATTAATTAGTGATTATAACTCGAATTGCTTGTCCCATTTGCTAGTCGATCCGCTGCAAATTTAACACTATAAAATTAATGTATAAATATATAAATCCAATGGTTCTAATCTATTTGTGCATTTATTAAAATAACTCTAAATTATCAATTATTTTTTATACAAGCGTAACATGGATACAAGTGGTGGAGTGGGAACTGAAACGGGGTTCCGCGGCTCGAGCATGAATGTGAGGTGGGGAAACCCACTCCTTTCTCCACTAAATTATCAATCATACAATAAGACAAAGTATTCTACTATATCTATATAAAAATAATTTTCAAACATAATTTTGTACAAAATCAATAGTTTAGTGGATTGATTGAAACAACAAAAAAGTTCAATGGGAAAATTGAAATTGACGAAAGTGTCTTAGAGTTAAATTGACGAAAATATCCCTACTAATAGCACGTATATGGATGGAAATAAACAGAGTGAGCTGATCGAAACAAGTAAAAAATATAGTGGGTAGATTGAAACAAATTAAAGTTTAATAGGTAAAATGAAACTGACTAATAGTTTAATGGTCATTTTTATTGTTTACTCATATTTGTTTATACTTTTTGAGAGTTCAGATACGTGTCACCGTTTCACCATCTAAACTTTTGAGACCCTTTATTTTTAATAAAAGAACTTTATAATCATGGACTTTTAGGGAGCTTGAGATTCCTTAAAAAATTACTATAATAATTATATGGCACAATAATATAAACGTTCTAAATTCTATATAAACTAGAGAATAATGACATAATAAAAGTGGATCATGCGGAATGTTGTGTAGCTTTACAATCAAATTATCGTGATGGAATTAAATGTAATAATGCTACTTTTGGGAATTAACAACTTATTACTATTCCTCCCTTCTCTAACCTAGACATTTCATTTGCCTGAAAAATATTTGATAATAGCACAGCATTATTTGCATGACAATATCATATATAAATATAACCATTGTAAGAAACTAATTTCAAATAGTAAAAATTTCTAGTTAAGCTAAACTAAAGTAATATATGATTTCTTATACAATTCCAATGAAATATTGGAGTAAATTAAATAGTAGAGACAATGTGTTATATATTTGTAAAAAGATTAATATTTTAGTTTTAAAATTTTATTCAGATATACTGAATACTACATAAGTTGACTTGAAGTAAAAACAACTAAACAAAGTTATGGTGATACGCTATTGTCAAAGTACCCACCAATAAAGGTTAATGATTTTATTTGTTTTGATATCCAAGTATCCACCCATGAAGGATAATAATTTTATTTTATTTGTGTTTTCTTCACCCACTTTTATAATACATGTTTTCATAATGAGTTATATAAATGAATTACCAATTTCATGGATTATGACAAGTTGTAATATATTCTTGAAAATTCAATCTTTCAAACAAATGTATCTCTTTATCTTAAAGTTGCACCGAATTATTATGCGGTTCTTTAGTTTTATTTTTTCCGCTTTACCCCAAAATGAGTGAAATGTAATGGTGAGAGTGAAAAAGGTTATATTAATAACATTTACCAAAAATATTCTTGTTGGACCACAAATATAATCAATCTCATTTGTTAATTGGAAAAAAAAATACATTATATAAAATTTATTTTATACATTTCACTTATATAATGAAGATGGCAACAAACATGTTTGTTTACAAATTAAGAGTCAATCTCTACTTTAGCACCATAATTTATGTCAAAACTGATATTGACACTCTGAAGTTTTTAAAAGTTGGGCTTTAACTTCCATTCTTAACGGCACCAATCAGTTAACTTGCCTTTTAACTGTTTGATCCGTTAAATTAAATAAGATGAAAAATACAAAGATGTCCTTGATGTTTGTTTTAATAAATCGCAAATAACTTGTTTTAATATATTTTTGAAAACTAGATATTTGCATTCACAAATAACTTGTACGCAATTATTTTATACACTCGAAATGCGTCCCGTAGAAGCTTAAGAAAATTACTTGATATTCAAAATTATTTTGAATGTACAAGAGTTTTTGCCTATTAATTTTAGTTTTATACGTGAGCTCACTATAATTAATTTTTTACTTTAAAAAATGTGTACGTCTTCTCATTCTTTTTTTACATTTCAAATGAGAAGCACAAGAAAATAATTTCAAAATGACCTATGACGCCAAATTTTGCTATTAATTGGTCATGTACAAGAAGGAAACTCGAAACAATTTTGGTTTCTCTTCTCACTTGTAAAATTTTTAGGCAACTAATTTTGAATTATTTTTTTACATCGAAAAATATTTTTTGTAAGCTTAAAATTGGTCTTGCGAAAATTTTAATAAAATTCCAATGAGAATAAAATTGTTTTCATATCGAATGTCCGATTTAAAATTACTCTTTTATGCTTAGCAATATTTTAAGAAAGCCACTTTAAATTAATTTTTTTATTCATTTTTAAAATTGTAGTGTCAAAAACTATTTTTGCGCAATCAAAATATATATATATATATATATATATATTTGCGTGTACGTATGAATGTGTACAAATATAGTCGGGGATGTTTATAAGAGATAGACTTGTGCTTTTCTAGAGGATTAGGATTATTTTAGGTGTTTTTCTTATTGTTTTGGTTGACCATGTTAAGCATGATATTTATTACAATTTATTCACCTAACAGCTTAAACTTTACTTTGAGAGAGACAGTTTCTAACATGGTAGCAGAGTCTGGTTGTCTTGGAGGTCCAAGAACGTTGGACCTCCATCTCCTCTTTGGGAGGTCAAAATCATGTAATTAATAGTGTTGTTAAAAATAGCTATTAACTAAAGTTCAATTTTTAAAAATTTTGATGCCCGAGGAAGTTTCAACATAATCTTCGGCAGCTAATGTACAAATGACTCTAGTAGAAAATAATAAAAAAATGTATAATTAAAATTGTAAGATGATTATTCAATCTAGTATATACATAAGTTGTAAACCGTGGAAGGAAAGAAACAAAAAAAAAGTAACAATAAGCCAACTAAGAGAGGGACTAACCCATAGTCTATAATTATATGGTTAAAATATTTACAATTTTTCATGTCACCTTTTTGCGTTTTAAATTTAAATTTTACAACAAAAGAAATCAACCCAAAAAGAGAGTTCTTTTTATTTGCAAATTTCAATGCACCCGCCAAATCTTGTTTCTCACCCCCAATTTTAAGAAGATTTAACTCTCTTCCCACTAACTTTTTGAAAAAACTTGCAATTCTCCCCATTAGTGGGGTGAGTTTACTAAAACTTAAAGATGACTATAGGGACAATAAATGTATAAAATCACTAAAGATAAATAAAGATAAATTTATTCATCACTATATAATAATTTTGACAAAAAATAAAATAACATCTGGATATACATTCACCCTATGAAACCAAGTTTGGATTGTGATGAACATTTAAGTGTTCATCTGGAACGAAAAACGAATAAGAAGAAAACAAGACAAAAGGCTGGAAAAATAGTTTACTGCTGTTGTCACTTGCACCGCAAAACCCTAAGGAAATGTGGCAAAATTATGGCACGTTTTATCAACCTAGTTTATTAGTGATGAATTTGTTTTGTCACAATGGTTCAAATAAGAGAGTTCTTTGAGATTTTTTGGGGGTGCTCAAATAATTATGGGTGTTCTTTCAAAATAATAATAAAAAATGACTTCGAATATGCAGAAAAGAATTATTATTAAAAAAAAATTATAGATGCCTATACCAACACCCAAAAAAAAAAACAATTTGTCCAGTGATAAGTTTAGTTTTTAACTCCAGTTTAAATGGGGGTTTGAATCCGTGTGATAGGATGATTGGTCACGTATCCCCCTCCCTCAACTACTACTCGAGATGGACAAAAAATGCTTTGGATAATAATGTAAAGTTGTAATTTTTGTTTGAAACCTGCTTTTCTCATTATATATATAAAAAAAAATGAAGACATGCAACTATTCAAATATTCTAAAATTAAGATACTAAAACTATGATTTAGATTGCTACTTTATTAGGGCATGATTTATCTTGTTTTTCACTTCATGTATAAATTTAAAGTTCACTAGCTATGTCATGGTTGCCTTGTATTAATATTTTAATGGTTGGTTTGGATCATGTTTGTTTTATGAGCTTTGACAGAGAACCCTACAAAGTCATTTTCGAGTCCTAGTTTTCCTATAAGCTTTTGGAAGGTCAGGTCCATATTCACCTTTCCTTTTATTTGTATACCACGCTAACGGATTTGGGCTTTTTAGATCCCTCTTACTTTTAATAAAATAACCCTCTAAATTTTAGTGTTTTCTAAGGTTTGAGATTGCTTAAAAAAATGTGATAATTAAATAATATAAAGAATAAAATTTTACTTTTATTATTTATTTTTTTTAAAAAACAAACAAATGGGCACTATATATTAACTACCGGATAAGGTCATTTGGTATAACATCACTTGTTGCTGCGACATTCTCAAAGTGTTTATAAAAAGTTGATTATTTTATTTAGAATAATATCACTTCTCATAGTTATTAATAAATTTAATTGTGTTAATATATGAGAATATCTTATTCTTTGTAGAAGAAGAATATTATATGCATTTTTGTACAAATGAATATATCTATACAATTCTTCTCTCGATTATTTCTCCTATTATAATGTACATTTTATAAGATAATAATCGAGCTTACAAAAATTTATACCAGAGGTGTCATGTATGAGTCGAGAAGAGATTTTTTACAGTTTGTCATACTTATATTATACTTTTACTGTTATAATTAAAAAAAATCAAATAGATATAAGAATATATAATTTTTAAAAGTGTTGTATTTGTGCAATCTTTCAAATAGTATATGCTTATTTGCTTGTGTCAAAACTGACACAAAATGTGTAATTAACAGGATAATTTTATAAATTACAACTGGGTGTGATATTAATTAGTTTTGCAATAGATAGCCAAACCAAAAGAATATTACTGTTTTTAATTTAAAAAGGCATTGTTCTTAAATTTAAAATAAGAATTCTAGAGTGTAGTAGGATATATAATATCAAACTTTAAAACAATGTTGTTTTTAAAAGACTAGTTGCACTAATATTAGTTCTAAATTTAGTCCTACCTTCCGAAACGCCTAACAACGTACGTTCAGCTTTGTTACTTCAACATTTTGCAACATGTTTTGCTTCTCTTAGTCACTTACATTAGTTATAGTAATAAATTTTTTAAAAATGTATCTTCTCACACTTTTGCTCTACATTCATTATAGTTCTCCTGAAATAAAATTTATGATTTTGCTTTCTTATTTATTTATAAAGCAGTTAATTTTTATTTTAAGGCTTAAAATTGATCGTAGTTCATGTTCATTATAAGCCATTCTTCATCCTTTGACAAATTTTGTTGCTTTTGACTTACTCAAAAGATTATATATATTATACGTTCTGGTTCCTATTGCACTTACAAAGCTAGAATTTAAATACATATCTTAGGTTTAAACTATTGATATCTATATAATATGAGTCGATGAGTGGCACAATTTATAATACGTGTAAACCCCGGAAAACTTGATGAACATCTATAAATAAATATTAATTTAATACAATGTTTTACTACGTTAGTTAAATAAATATGACTTAGAGCATCTAATATTATGAAATAATTACTATAGGTTAACCTATTAAGCGAGCAACAAAACTTGACCAAATGCCAAATTTACTTTGGTCAAATTTGTGGGGAAAAAAAGGTATTTGACATTAACCATCAAACTCAATTTTATTCAGCATCATTGCTTATTGAAATATATAACTACCATGGTAATTTGATTAAGGTAAATGATAGATAAGCACACAGAGTTGGTTGACGCGTTTAACTTTCTAAATCCATTCGGTTTGTTAATTTATCTCACGATTAGTCTCGTAGCATATTTTGTATTTAACATTGCTCGGAAAGACATTTTTGTGTTTATTTTGTTGCCTTTAGATCTCGAGAAATTCATTGAGTAAAAGAAGAATAATCAACCGAGCAATTTTTGGCCTTTAAAGCAAAAAGTCAACAGAAAGTCAAATAGTTGGATCAATCAAGCTCATTCCTTGATCTATCAAGAGTTGACAAACAAGAGTTGGATCTATTTAGCTTTTCGCTATATCAATCAAGGAATTTTTTTCCCATCACTTGAATCCATCTAACTTAAGCCACAATTAATCTAGATGGCTTGCTTTGTCTTTTATGTCACCTCCCCAATTTTGCTCATCTATCTCATAGCTAGCTTGGAGACTAAAAAGTGGTTCAAATCTATATCTCCTAGAATATTGTATTTTATACAAAAGTGACTATTTTTTAATGGACAAAAGGGATAGTTTCTCATGGATCTTTAGTAGAGTGAGGAGAGGGAGACAACACACTTATCTATATATATATATATAGTCCATTATTGTATTGAAAGATGTTTTAGACTTTTAGACTCTTGGCATTATTATTATTTTTATTTTACTTGTCTTTAATATTACTCTCTCTCTAGAATTTGTAATTTATTATCTTCATTGAAGAGAAATGGAATACACTTCTAAATTTTTTTTCTCTACATTTATTATGGAGTAAATTTCTTTGCTAAGGCTAAAAGATGAAGTTTGCAATGCATTAATTATGTAAGTTCATTTCTTATTCCATTGTTAGTATTGTTAAATACTTGTTGAATCCTTCATCTTCTCCATTTAATCAACCATTCATAAGCTAGTAAGATAATCTTCATAAGATGATTTGACTTTGTATGCCTTGTATACCTAGTTCTCAAGCATTAATGAAGACATGATACACTTGTGTATTTCTTACTAGCCTATGTCCATTCCTTTTATGAATGATATACTTTTCATTGCCAAGCATGACTAGTTTTTGATATTCATGGAAACACCATAAATTTGAGATTATAATCATTGAATGCCTTAATGATATGTTTAGTGCTTTCTACACTTGATGTGATTTTGAAATTCAGTATTTTCTTTGTTAAGGTATTGCCAAAGAGGATCTCTTAAGTTTATGTTATAAATAACTCCACTAATCACCCTAAAGATTCAATTTGTATTTATCAAATATGTCTATACCGGATGATTTATCCTCCACCTAGACCTCCCAATCTTAGGCAAATGAAATGTTATGATTTATTGTGTTTAACTCTTTAAGTGGCCATTTTCATAATCAAGTCAATTGCCTAGGGAAAACTAACAATGAGTTCTCAAATGCCTAGTTTAAATTTATACCTTTTCTTTTGGTGTATCTTAAATTTGTATCTTAGTTAAGCATTATATGGGAATGGGTTGCACTTGCTTCACACCCTTTGCTACAAGATACAAAGGAGAGATACATTTGTGTCAAGTTGTGCTTACACCGTTTCTTTATATGGGATTTATATGGGAATGGGTTGCTTTTGCTTCACACCCTTTTGCTTAGAAAAGTATAAGATACTTAACACATAGGAATTGCATTGAGAACTTTGAATGAGATTGATTCTACATAATGTTGCAAAGCAAATGAATTCTTTAATGCCTTAGCCTTTTTTCATCATTTGATACATCATCTTAATTTTTATTACATAACTTTAAAATCAACAATTAAAATCAACCAATCCATTTCTTTAAACAAAGCCTTGGACTCGTGATCGCTTCATTGTCTTTCCGACTATCCTTGTGGTTTGGTACTTGGACTTATCAAGTATTATAACTTGATAACCTATACTTGGGTTCCTAAGCGCGGAAGTATTTTCTGCCACGTCAACCCCCTGTATTTAGGTTATTCTTTAAGATTTCGTGGCAAAGTCTAACGATTATGAAAATAGGGAGATTGTCTATTTTGATTATAAAATTGGGGTGCAAAGTAAAAAGGGAAAAAAAACAAAAAATAAGAGAAAATAAGCATCATGAAAATTTTGTAATGTGTTTTGTTGATTACATATGTGACCTTTCTTGCCTTTTTGTCTGTTTTTAGGTTTAGGTGGTTTACAAAGATTCAAGTTGGATAAGTTCATTCTTTTGGACAATTTTATTGATATGTTTTGACAGGCAAATTTCCCCTCATGATTTAGTATTTGTATTGCTCTTGCTATCTTAGGTTAAAACTTAAAAGTCGCACTTTGACTTTAGGAGGTAATTTTATCCTCAATGATAAAAAAATACAATTTATTTTCTATTGTAAGATTTGTTTGATTGATTATGTCTCTAAAAGGAAATGGAATTTAAGACATCCCAAAAAGGTAAATGACTATTAATCGAAAAACCAAGGGAGTTTTACTGTAGAAGTTGTTGAATATAATTTTTTTTCAAATTTAAATCATATGATATAATTCGTTTAACCTTTTATACTTTTAATGGGATTTTGTTAAAATGTCATGTCATATTAATACTTCTGAATTTGTTTTGTCATAAAAATATATTTCTTTTAGGTGATTTACCATTTTTTTGAAACTTTACTTGGATTAGCTCCGAATCTAGTAAACTAGTGGTTGGTCGAGCTTCGATTCTCTAGTTTAGGCCTAAAAGAGGCAGAACAAATGATGCGGTAAACAAGCTAAACCTTTTTAATCCGTGTTATGCATAAGATGATATATGCAATTGACACGAATATGGAATTCGTTATTTCTCTCACTTGGAATTGTTTCCTTTTCTTTTGTTAAAGGTACGAGTAACTGATGTATGACTAGAAATTTTATTTCAAAGCTTACTTTGTTTAGTATTTCCACGTTTGAGAAATATATTTTTTTGACATCTTGTTGTGGATTGGTACAATGCCTGCAGTATCTATATTTATGAGAAACATTGAACTTTATCTTGTATTTATTATAATTTGGGTAGTGTGCCTCCTATGTTAATTATGGTCTACCACATGTTATAATAGGATGGTAAGGAGCCCAATTCATTACTTTAAGAAAGAAAGGTCAAAGGTAGAGTTGGGTTGTTAGTAGTCCTTTGGTTTAGATTAATATTTCTGAAGTCTATTCTTTGGCTGCATGGATTCTACATCCATCTAATTAGATTAGTTAAATGTTTGATGAATTTCACCTGTTTGCCTTTACCAAATAATCATTTGATGTCCTTTTGTGTTTATGTATTGGCTAAGGTTTTTGTATGAATGCATTTTTTAATTATTTAAGAGTCATTCACTCCTTCATGGGACCTCCTAATCTAATGTGAAGACTTCTTATTCATAAATCAGGCATTGATTGATAAGAGATTATACATATTGCTGACTTTCTAATAATTCTATAATTTTTGTTGGCTAGCTTGAATATAAATAAGTGGTGGGTAAATCCATAATTGTCTTAAGTATAATAACCCCTGCTGAATTTTGACCATAGTGTTCAGAGTTTTCTCCACTAAAATTTGCATTTTGTTTTTTGGAACTTTGTGATTGACTTTTGTTTCTTAATGCTACCCTAAGCAGGCATGTCCCTTTTTAATTGTTTAAATGCTCTTTATCTTGCACGCTAGGGTGTGGATCCTTCTATAAGGCCACAAGTTTGGGAGTTTCTTTTGGGGTGTTATACTTTGAGCATCACTGTAAAGTACAAAAGACAATTGAGAACCGCCTGGAGGTACTACCTTAATTTCCATTTGCTACTACATGGAAATGTAGATATTTCCCAATGCACTGCTTACTTCATTGTCAGTTTTAATTGCAAATTATGTCAATTGTATTCTCTGCCATTTTCATATGCTTGTGTTTACAAGTGTTGCCCAATTCAGGGACCGCTCCTTTGTAATGTGGATTTATTTATTTATTCAATTTTTTTTTGGGGGGGGAGGGGGGTAGCATTCTCGACCCAAAAGAACCACCCTAGTGACCCCCTATTTTGACTTGAAGAAACAAATGGAACGACATTTTAAATTTAACAAAATACATCAAATATATCAAGGAACTGTACTATATACACACATGTATAGCAGAGATGATGAGTAGTGTGCACACAACCCCGAAATAGAATACTGACTACGGCTAGTCCTAGAGCGTACTCCACTGGTACTGTACCCCACACTCGTACCTTTTAGGTTGTACCAAAGCGTCATGCGAATCAGGTAACATGTGTCTATCACTACTCTCTGTTTTATTTATTTATTTATAAGAAACATAAATTTTATTGCAACTAAAAAAAATACAAGTAAAAGGGACATGATGTCCCTAGCAAACACCAAAAATATATTACTACAACTATTAAAACTACTCATCTACTACTACTATTATTAAAAGTACTCGTCTCAATCCTATAATTTTACTACTACTACTACTACTACTACTACTACTACTATTAAAAGTACTTGTCTCAATCCTACAATTTACTATTATTATTACTACTATTATTATTAAAAGTACTCGTCTCAATCCTACAATTTCCTAAAATTTATTAAAACTGAATATGCGACAGTTTCTGTGTATATGGAGCAGGAAGTTTAGTTATGGTGGTTAAGTAGTATAATTGTTGAACAAGTTCTAGTTGGTCAATTTGAATTCGATTTTGGGCTTAATAGTATTTTTCAAGATAAAGAGTGTTTTTTGGTATTATTCATTTGTAAGTTTTTAACCTTTTATGCTGTTAATTTCCCTCTTTTTATTTGGAGCTTGAAAAATGAAATACTTGTTTTTATGTTTCTATTGCGACAAGTGTCAATTTCAGAATATTACTTGAAGGATTATTTCTCTTTTGCTAGAAAATCACGTCAGGTGCATAAATGTAAGTCCTCCACGTCATTAAGTACATATTTTAGTTTTTAATGTAAAGCATGCATGGCCAGTATATAATAGAGGAAACTCATATAGTAAACTTTTTAAATTGGTCATATGCTAACTATTTGATAGTTAGGATGTGGATTACAACTTACACGAAAACAAATTAATATACAACAGTAAAAACATAATTTTATAGTAGAGTTATATGAATAACCATGTACTTGTGTTTGTATAATAGCATGCAACATGGATTGGATTCGTAATCCCAATAGAGCTAATGCAGAATACTAATTTATGCAAGTTGCAAGTAAATATACCAATGATGATGGTTATACCAAGTGCCCATGCCAAAAGTGTAATAATTGTAGGTTGGGGTCATTATGAGAGAAATCCGAGTACATTTAGTAACTAGTGGAATGTCTTACAATTATATTACATGGACTCATCATGGTGAACAATGGAGAGATGTTTCTAATTCTTCAACCACTAGTCCAATTTTACATCATGTTAATGATATAGGATGTGATGATGATGTAAGGGCTATAATCAATGACATTCACCCTTATACCTCATCTAATTACAATGAAGGTTTAGAGGAAGATGATTATACAAAGGGTGATGACCTTTAGAAGATGATGAGTCTAACATGCATTGGAAAGAGCATAACAATTTTGAAATGCTTTTAAAAGAAGCTCAACGAGAATTATACCCTGGTTGTGAGGATTTCTCTGTGCTAACAGCAATTCTTGAGTTTATGCATTGCAAGGTTATGAGTTTGATGTATAACAAATGCTTTTATCAGTTATTGGGGATTATTAAGCGGCTTCTCCAAAAATCAAATAATTTGCCTAACTCGCATTATGAAGCACATACGATATTAAAAAGTTTGGGGTTAGGTTATAAGAAAATCCATGTTTTCAAGTACAATTGTGATGAGCCGAGGTATTATAAGAATTCTTGGGACTACAAAAGGAAGGTCCTGTGAAAGGTTTTACATTATTTTCTACTTAAGCCAAGGTTGCAACGATTGTATATGTCAATGCATACGGCTGGTGATATGAGGTGGCATAAGGAGGGAGCGAGTTGATGATAAAGTCATGCGACATCCCGCCGATGGAACTGCATGGAAGAAATTTGATTAACTATATCCTGGCTTTAAAGCGGATCCTCGAATTATGAGGTTAGGCCTTGCAACTGATGGGTTTAACCCATTCAATAATTTGAGCAAACCTTATAACATATGGCCTGTGTTGGTAGTTCCTTATAATTTGCCTCATTGGAGATATATGAAGAAATAGTTTTCTATAATGACTTTATTAATTCCCGGTGATAAAGCACCTAAAAAGGAGATTGACGTGTATGCGCCACTAATTGATCAGTTGAAAGACTTATGAAAACATGGTGTGCTAACATATGATAAAGCTACAAATTCAGTGTTCAATTTACATGCGGCAGTAATGTGGACTATTAATGATTTTTCAGCTTATGCTAATCTTTTAGGATGGAGCACGGAGAGTTATAATGCATGCCCTATTTGTAATGATGATGGAACATCTGAAAGGTTCAGTGACAAGATTTGTTATATAGGACATCGACGATGGTTACCGTGGGATCATGTGTGGCGAGTAATAAGGAATCCTTTAATAGGAAAGTTGAACACTGTGCAAAACCAAGGGAACTCTCAGGAGATGACATTTTGGCTCAATTTAGTAATTTAAATTTTGGTAAAATGGGCAAACATGTAAAAACCCCAGATAAGAATGTGAAGAAGGGGCCCGAATACCAAAAGTGGACGAAAAAGAGTATATTTATAGAATTGGAGTATTGGTCCAAGTTACGTACTAGGCATAATTTAGATGTCATGCACATTGAGAAAATTTTTTGTGAAAGTTTAGTGGGAACAATTTTGGACATAGAGGGAAAATCAAAAGACACGCCTAAGGCTCGCAAAGATTTAATGGACTTGGGTAAAAAAAAACAATTGTGGCTAGTTTGAAATGGAACCAAGTATGTAAAGAAACATCCGTTTTACACTGTGATACAGCAGGCACAAAAGGAACTATTCGAGTTCTTAAAATCTGTAAAATATCCAGATGCATATGTGTGAGAATCCAGACCCGCGACTCGAGAAGAAGAGTCCTCGTTCTCGGTTTCCTTTGAAAACGTGTTTTATAGAGTCCCCAGTTTGTTTTACGAGAAAACAAACAAAAGATTGTACGAAGGACAATTCAATAACGAACTATCTTTCATACGTTTGAAACCAGAGATTTATTTTGAAAATTGACTTTGCTAGGGTTCGGGAACTACGTTACGAATTGTGAAGGTGTTAGGCACCCAATTCGCCCTTTCGGTCTCTTAATGGATCATGTATCTAATTCCTATTTTAGATATCTTGCAAGTAGTTTGAATTATTTTCAGAACAGTCCTTTTCGGATAAATTTAGTTTAAAACAACATTTTGAAATCAGACTCGAGCTTTGCGAGCGCCTACGTATTCATTCGTAGAATGAAATCAGAGTCTCGTAGTTCCTTTTTTTTGGGAACTGTTTTTGTGTTTTTGTTTGTTTTGAAAACGTGTCAAAACAGGTTTGAGTTTTCTTGTAAAATTTAGAAAGGATTTATTTTGAAAGCAGTGAACTTCTTTGCAAGTTATCTAACTTTCTGTATTAAAAATGAATTTAAATGCAGTATTGAAATTAGTAGGGTGGTAGAAAAACGTACCTGGTGCGCTTGAAGAAGAAATAAGAACCTTGCCTTGATTACCTTGCTTGCCTCCTTCTCTCTCTAGAACTTTCTCTCTCTAATTTTCTCTCACTAGCCTTCTCTCTCACTAACTTTCTCTCACTAGAAATTCTTTAAAAGAAGACTCTCTAATGATTTTGACAGAACTTCACCTTATTAAAAACACTAGTGAGTGTTGATGCCTAAAATGAGAGCCCAAAGGTCCTATTTATAGCAAAAAATCCGCCAAAAACGCTCCAAAAGAGGCCAACCGCAGGGGGTGCGGCTAGGGCGTGCGGTTGGGGGGTAGCCGCAGGGCGTACAGCTGGGGCGTGCGGTTGGAGGCTGCGGCTAGGGCGTGCGGCTGGGACGTGCGGCTAGGTGCCAACCGCACGGCTGGCAGGTTATCTTAGACTCCCAATGTGTCCGGAATTGGAGTCTTTCCTATTAGTCTTCTACATGCATGATGACTCGTGATTAAATATACAAGATGCTTGTTTTATAAGAAAACCAGTATTCGCACGAGAGTCGCGGATTGGGGTGTTCACAATATGCAGCAAGTATCTCACGAAATGTGAAGGCTGGAAGTGGGAAAATTTCTGGGTTGAAGAGCCATGATTGTCATGTGTTATTATAATGTCTTATTCCCATTGCTATTCAAAAATATTTTTCAGATAATGTTGTTGAACAGATCATCCAATTATGCAATTTCTTCAGCAAATTTGTGCCAAAACGTTGCGTGTGGAAGACATGAAAATGATGAAGAAAGAAATTGTATACATACTGTGCAAGCTTAAACAAATTTTTCCTCCTACATTCTTTGATGCCATGGTTCAGGTAATGATTCACTTACTCGAGGAAGCAATACTTGCTCGGTCAATTAGTTGTCGATGGATGTACCCAATCGAAAGGTAATGACATTTTTTTTCAATTTATCTCAATGTCAACATTGATATTGTATTATTTAATTAGCAGTGAAATTCCATTGTAGATTACTGGGGAAGTACAAATGCTTTGTGCAAAATAAGGCACGACCCGAGGGATCAATTAGTGAGGCATATGTTTCCAACGAATCCCTCACTTTTTGTTCATTGTATCTCTGTAATGTAGAGACGTCTTTCAATCAGCCTGAACGAAATATTGATTGTGGTCCAAGAGAATCGAAACTTTTTGTCTTTATGCAAGTTGCCCGACCATTTATGGGCAATTCAATGGTTGAATTTACAAATACAGACAAAGAGATTGCTTATTGGTTTATATTGAACAATTTCGAGGAAGTGACACCGTTTCTTGAGTAGGTGAACTATCCCTCTATTTATTTGAGTATGTGTACTTTATATATTAACTTCTTATGTAAGGCGCATGAGGAAATGATAAGGCACGAAAGTAGTGTAAACATAAAAAAAACACAAAAATGAATTCCTTACATGGTTTTAGGAACGCGTAAGTAAATTTATATAATAATTTTAGCAAATTTCAATATTATTATTATTATTATTATTATTATTATTATTATTATTATTATTGTTATTATTGTTATTATTGTTATTATTATTTTGTTATATTTTCTTAATAATGTATTTAATTTATTTGAAACTATATGAGAAATTTGGGAAAAGAGAACTCGGTTTTATTTGATGATGAGTTGTTTAAGCTGGTGATATGTCCTGTACGGGCTGAAACTTATCAAGGTTATATTTTGAATGGGGTTAGGTTTGTAATCACTGAATGAGATGATAGGTTGACTACTTAAAACAGTGGGGTTTACGTGCCGGGAAGTGTGGATATAGGAGGAATGGAATTTTATGGCAAGTTGACAAATGTTATTAAATTGCTATATAGAGAAGGTTATAGTGTTGTGTTATTTAAATGTAATTGGTTCAATACGAATCCTTCAAGACAAGGAAGTATTAAACATGATTATCATTTAATATCAGTTGACACTAATACTCAGTGGTATGAGAATGACCCTTACATTCTTTCCACTTAGGCCAAACAAGTGTTTTATGTGAATGATCCCAAGTTGGGTGGTGGCTGGAAAGTAATTCAAAGTATTCAACATAGAAATGTAAGGGATATATCAGAAAAGCAAGAATATGAGGGTGATAATGGTGATGATGACATTGCATACCAAGAGAATACGTCATTTGACATTCCAAATATGGCGCAAATGCAAAATAATGATCGTGTTCTAACACCTTATTGCTTAGACAATGTTCCTCTGGTTGAGATTGAGATTAAATCGATAACTATAGATCTTAGGAATCTTCCTTGAGGTAATAATAATGAAAGTGATGATGATTCTGCCATTGAAGAAAGTAGTATAGATAGTGATGGTGGTTCAAGCACTACTGATGATGATAATGATCTAGATTAGTAAGTCATTTTTTGTTTGTGCGTTTCATGTCTAAAATATCTGAATATTTCTCTACTTATTTTAATATAATATTGTATTAAGTATTTAAATTTTTTGGTTAAATTGCATTTTATTTCTTTTGTAGATGTCAATGATTACCCAAAAGAAGAAAATGTCTTTTGAGTTTACAAATTTTTCATATAATTTGCCACCTCCTACCCGGTCTAGATTGACAAATGAGGCTTCTCTACCCTAGCGTTCCTAAGTAGCAAGTGTGCATTATATGTCAAGTCGCATTTCTTTTGCCACACGATCATCCAAATGTTGACCGGCACAAATGGAACAAGTGTACCACTCACTTGAACTTAATCTAGGAATGGAGAGACTGACACTTCTTTTACTCCAAATGTAGCAGAGACTATGGATCCGCTTGGTACCAAGAACGAAGACACTTTTCCTCAGCCACCTCCACAGGCACCTCGAAAGAGAAGTGCAGTTTATCAACATCAGAGTAAGAATATAATATAACTAAACATTAATTAATGACATTTGTTTATGGCCAACCAATTATATCATTTGATTATAACTTCTTTGTGCATGAAGGATATAATGGAAATGGTGGGCAACTCCCAAATGCACTAGACAAAAGACCAACTATGGGGGCATGCCGAATGATTAAGACTAACTGCATTGTTCGCCTTACGGAAATAAGGATCAAGGTTTCTTTTGACTCAAAGCATAAAAAAGCGACTAGTAAAGCTGTGTATAGCTTGTTCGCTCATGACGTTAGGGCTGTTATCCGTCAACACTGCCCGATGGAGGACATATATTGGACAAAAGTATCCGAAGATAGAAAAAAAGACCTTATAACAGAGATCACTGTGAGTAGAAATTTTATTAATACCTTTTTAGCACCTTCCAGTTATTTAATCTACTTAGGCTAAATTATTGAATTGTTTAATGTGATGAGATTTTGCATTTACTAATATATAAAAATATTAGTATAAGATAAGAAAGAAGAAATTTTTTAAAACTCATAGGGTATACTGCGATCTTTTTTTTTTTCTGTAATATTAAGATTCTGGAATGAAAACAGACATAGATCCTATGATGTGGAATTTTAAGATTTTGCATTTACATAGTCAAAATGCTCAAATGGAATTATATGAGTTATAATTTTTTTTCATCCAGTAAATAATCTGGCACTTCCCAGAACTGCATACATGTATGTGTAAAGATGTACCCACACAAAAAATACATAAGTTTGAATTTTCATGTCATAGATAGCTTCACGCACCAAAACTAATATTAGTCCTATATTCCTTACACATTTTTTTAAGGGAAAAGCTAGTTCATCGCAATCAATCAAGAATAAAACTTATTTATTGTAGAGAGATCTAATAAATAGTTTATGTTCCAAAAAGGAAGCTCTTAATTTGGGACATCCCAAAAAGAAATAGTGGACTTTGAATTTGGGACATAGAGAGTATTAACACTATTTATTTTATTCCAATTCTTCATTAGAATTTCAAACCCTTATTCCTAGTCATATAATTATCATTCTTTATGCAAGTACACAGATTATTTTGATACATATAGATAAATCAAATTTATTATTGCATAAAAAATAAAAGAATTTTTGCATACCAGCCCTAAACAGACTTGCATTGGGCATAGCGAGTTGTAGCTAGACCATGGCATCTAGCACACTCATGTATTCCATTCTTTGACAATGATACATGAGGGACAATAGTAGCCATAGGCATACAGTGACAAATATATCAAAATAATATAACTAATTAATGCGCTGTTTATCTACAATATGGTTAGCTTAGAAACGGCATTGTTAGTACTATTGTTACTACTTATTTGCTGGCTTTGCCAACTGGTTTTGTGTGTTTTTGTTGCTACAATTAGCTGCCATTAATATGCCATCTTGTGATTAGTTTTTAAGACTAAATGTATTGTGTTTTATAGTAGTTTTGGCCTAAAGTTATTGTGTGTTTGAGGGCTGCTATTGGACTGTTTAAAACCATTTATTAGATTTTTTAGCTCTTTTACGCTACTTGATTTTGGTTATTCATGCAGTTTTCATGAGTATGTTTTTTTATTCCTTTTAGGTGAACTTTGACATAAACACTAAAATTTCTGAAAATTTTGGGTATATCGATGGACTCATGGCTTGTCGATATAAGGAATTCAAGTTTGAGTTACATGATTACTACTTAGAGTTTGACTCGCCCGATGAGGCATTAGCCAATCCTTCTATAGAGATGGACACGAGACCAAGGCAATGGGAGCTTCTGTGTAAACATTTTAAATCAAACCGATTTTTGGTATTTGCTAATTGATTCATTGTAGCATTCCCTCTTTAATTGTTTTTGTGATGTCACTAACAAAGTTTTCATTTTCCATTTTTACCTTTTATAGAAACAATCAACTGCTAATAAGATTAACCGTGCAAAGAGGCCGTATGAACATCACGCTGGCTCATGCCTACTAGCCTACATAGTGGAGGAATGTGCTGAGGTATAACACTCTAATTCATTAGAACATCTAAAGTTATGATGCTCACTAGGCCATGTATTTGCACATAAATTATTCATATAACAATATTATTTTTTTAGTATATAACCATATCATTACACTAAAATGGTGAAAATAGGTCTGTACATACTCATTGTAGATAATTCTACATTTTTATTTGGGGTGTTTTATTGGTTCTACTAGATTAGTTTGTCAATGGACTTTGGATTCCCTTGTTACTTGGTTGAAATTGTCATAAAGCTTAATCTTTGAGGTACTTGTTACCAAATCTGCTATGTGTTTTATTGGTTGTACCTCATACATGAAACGATTCTATAGAAGAGAGCTTTACATCCAAAGAAAGCATTAACTCGGGTTACTATAAAAAGTTTATAATAATTGAATTGCTTCTCATATAGTATAATTACCTCTTCCAGTTGAACTCAACTTAAAGTACCACTTATAAAGTACTAGAGCATGTGTTCAGAATTTAGATTGCAAAATGTGCAGTGTTTGTGTGAATGTAGCTGGAGGGGAAGGAATGAAATAGTAAAGAAAACAAAATATTGAAAAGAATAAGTTGAAGTTGTTCTTAAGACCTTTTTTTAGAGTGGCTGCCATTATTTTTTTATTGTTTGCAATAGAATGCTACTTGAAAAATGTATAAGAGTCTACTCCTTTGCTGACTTTAAGTCCATACCATGTTAGGATCTAATGAATGGGTTAAGTCTTGGAGTATGTTTACACATATGAAAAATAATTTGTATATTAATATATCCATATACTACTTTTTTACAAAATCTGTATATACGTTTAGTTTATTTTTTAAAGCTAGTGTATACGAGTAGTTTTCTATCCATATCATGTGTGTATTTATGTGCTTTCTTAGCATATATAGCCTTTTAGGTTGTACAAGATTCTAATTTTTGTGGGTTTCCTTTAGTTTTGTGATTGAATGGCTACTAGAATATAATTTTTGGCTTTATATGTGGTAAAGAATAATTGGGCTACATGTACTTTTTTATATTTGAGAAAAAAAAAATTCTTATTATCTGGATCAACCCTCTAATGTGCCAAAGCAGTGCCTAACAGCATTGGAATATATATTCTAGTCCATATAACATTAGCATTTTAACCGACAAATAGTGTAGTTAGGAGGTGAACGAAAAATTATGGTTCTGCCTAGTTTAGATCAGCATGCAGGGAGCCATATTTGGTCAGTCTCAACCCTAAGTAGTGCATGTTTCTCATTTTTGGTGTAGTGTTTCTTGACATTGAAATGATTATCAATTTCAAACAAAATACTTGCAGACGGGATCCTAATTTCTAGAGATTGACACATTTGAGATAGCTTATGGTGGAAAGAACAAGAATATTACCAAGGATATTGCTAAGGCTAAATTTGTAAGTTTATATTTTGAATCTATGATAAATATTCTCCTATAATTATATAATTGAGGTGGTATTAAATTCTGCTATACTAATAAGTAACATAATTCTTCTTAGGATAAGATGGTGGCAAAAAAGAACGTGTATATGAAGGAATTGGCAAAGGATTATCATGACGATACACCATTAAATGAAATAATAGTACCAAACAAAGACATTGGAGTTAATATCGTAACAGATGTACTAGGTCTTAACACCGGTAAGGAGTTTCATGGATTGGGAGCTAGTCAAGTTCGTGACCTTAAAGGATCATCATTGAGAGCTCGACAATTGGCGGACCAGTTGGCAGCAAAAAGAGCAACGCGCCAGGCAGTAGATGAAAGATTGAATGCAGCTGACGCAGCTCGTGAGAAAGCCCAACAACGTCTCGAATTTTTCATGCAGTCATGGGAGCAAACTATGCAGCAGCTAGCATAACAACTCCATGGGTTTTTACCTCCCCCAATGATACCACACACTACAGATTCTGATCAACGAGTGCGTGAAGCCAAAGACGATGTAAATGTCTAGTAGACCTTTTTTTTTTCTTTTGGACATTATTAGCTTTTGGAATGGTTTAGATAGTGGACTACTCAATTCCTAATATGATAGTAGACTTATTTTTTGTTTTGATATTGGGGGATGCATTATATATGAAATATTTTTGTATCTATTTTGACAGGTTTAATATATATATATGTGGGGGGGGGGGGGGATTCTAATTAATTCTTAATTTTCTTTGTAGTTTAGCATAATTTATACCAATGTTTTTTTATTGAAAAATCAAATATAAAAAGGAGAGCAAAAAATTGTCAGCATTGCGATTCTAAGCCGACAAAATATTTGGTTGGCAAAGTTCGCACCTGCATAGACGAAATCTTTTGTTGGCAAAGTCCTACCATGTGCAAACAAAATATTTTGTTTGCAAAGTCCTTAGCTGTGCAGACCAAATATGTTGTCACCGAAGAAAATTTTAGCCAACAAAACTTATTGTTGGGAAAAAATAAATCTTGAGATGAAACAATTTGTCGGCTAACTATCCTCTCGCTACAAAATATTTCGTTGGCATGTTTTGGTTGGCAGGAAAATAAGCTGACAAAATAATTTGTTTTTTGGCACAATTCTTCTGAGACATGCTTTGGGAGACAAAATGCTCGACAAATTGGTTTTGTTGGCAAAAATGTTTAGCTGACAAAAATTCTTTGTCGGGTGATTTATATTTTCTTGTATTGACCTTAATTTCTCCAACAAATTAACCCAAATCCAAACAAAAACATCAATGATTCTAGATTATAAGGATTAACTTTTTCCCTTCTTCAATTACCCAGCATAAAAAACCCCTAAAGCTTAAACAAACCAACAAATCCAGAGAGTTGCGATTTATCACAAAAAAATAGTTTCTCTCTCTAATTTAAAAAAAGGAAACTAGGTTTAAAAATTTCTAGCAAGAGAAAGAACAAGGAATTCAAAATTTCAAGTGAGAGACAATTTTAAATATGAAAAATAAATAGACACATACATATGTGTATATATATACACGTATATAGAGAGAGAGAAAGAGAGAATAAATGGGTTTGATAGTGGTGGTGGAGGAAATCGATTTGATACATGTGACGCCTTGAATCCCATTACGAGATTTTTATTTTCGGGACCCGGTTAATCAAGGATGTTGTGCACGACGGCGGGTTCAAAATGTAAAATTTTTAATTTTTAAAAATTATTCTCAGATAAAGTAGGATCCATAGAAATCCCATTTTTAAAAATTTCAACATGTGGAGTTCGTTTACATAACAATCCGACCTGTTAAATTTAAAACCATTTTCATACAAAAACAACACCAACCAATCCACATTTTTAAATTCACACCACATATATGAAAAACCATTTATACAAGTTTACTTTAAAAATCTTTGATCAAAATCATAACCCATTTACAATACAATAAAAGAAACCAAACAGTTATATAACTTAATCCTTTATATAAACACTACAAGGTCTATGAAAATCAGAGGCTTCTAAGCGAGTACTCTATGCTCCTGCCCCAAAGCCCAACCTGCAAAATTGTTTTGAAAAGGGGAATGAGCCAAATCCGGGCTCAGTGGGAACTATATAGTTTTGTATAGAAAATACACGTTACAATCACAAGTGATGCATCTTTATATAGAAGAAAATACATTACTTTAATGCATTAGTTTGAAAACATGCTACGTAATGCAAGTCACACTCAAGTGCATGTCGAGCTTTATATCTTAGCTACCGGAAGCTTTGCTCGATTAACCAACCTTACCTCTTGGCATTCAATAGGATAAGCCCCTCACTTGTTCTAATATCACTAGAGGACCGTTAGTCTAAGGCTATCTTATTTCAGACTCTAGCTTCTTAAGGTTCATCAAGCAAAGTTGACTTACTCTAGAATGTGTAACCACACTACTAGGTACTATCTCATGCTCATACCAAGAGTCGATGACTAATGGCCAAGCATTTATCGTTTAATCTTTGTAATTAGTTCATTATAAGTTTCGTGCTTGGCCAGTTATGAAGTGTTACTGTTAGACCGTCTAACTCAAGCATTACGCTAAGATATTCCACTAGTCTAGTTATCCGTATACTATGCTTGTCACTAGAATTGTAAATATCTTCCATTCAATATAAACCGGCAAACTAATCTCATGATTATATGCATTTACGTGTCCAGATGCTATATCTGTAGATCAATGGTTATTAGAACTTTTCATTTTAGATATTAATTCGTTATAGATGGTCAATTGGTTCCTTAAGTGTATCTTGATCCCTACATATATATATATATATATATTCACATTCTCACATTACTTGCAAAATATATATCACATGGACAATACATACAAAACAACACAAGATATTGTACAATAATGTGATCCAAGACCACCATCACCTCCATCCGGGTGGTATACCAAATATGGTCCGAGACATAGTCTTTTATTCTCAATAGTCAACCATGTCATCCGAGACATGTATCTCAATGGTCATCATAGCCTCGACAATGATAATAATACCCGTAGTTGTCCAAGCGTCACTAGGTCTGCATTTCGTGGCCTTTCACCCATGCGGCAGCAGGACCTCCCGTTAGTTTTCGTGCATGGTTTCGGGTCTTTCACCTAGGGAAACTTTATCCCAACTTAAGGTCCCAATCGTTAGAGACCAACCCGTGACCTCACATGGACTATGTCATCACATCATTACATTCATCACAACATAAGATTCTAACCATGAATCACACAATATACACGTTGCCATGTACATGCAAGCAATCCCATAGCAATATAACAATGATAATATGATGTATAACTCAATGACATGGGGCTGATAAAGTAGATATCATTTTAAGCTTTATTATTAACCATATTCATGCATTTATTTATCGAGCCCACACATATGGAAACCAATGTGTTTGTATGCAATTTTACAATTGTACATTATCCATTTAGTATCGTTATGGTGTCATTATCTCACCTCTCATCCACGACCTTATCGTCATGTAGCTATTCTTGTTTTATGACCAAAGGGTTTATTATTGGTTTCGTATATCCCTTAAGATATATCACACATATAAAATTAAGGTCGTAAAAGTATTATTAAAGTTCTCGAGTTATTTTATCAACCAAGCCTTAATTTTATGTTACTTGCCTAACCGGTATGCTTACGGCTTACTTAGCTCTTATGGTTGTGGCTGCGACAACATAAACTTCACCCAAATTAACTTTATAATATTTTAAAGACGTTTCAAGATTATTTTCTTGTGACAAGTCCTAACCGCAATTTACATGAGGCACTAAACCCAATGATTATTGCATACTACGCCATCATAGTGGGTTTTTAGTACAAACCCTAAAGATAACACTCAAAACTCACAACTAATGACATATTTGTGGATGACTAGCATCCATGACGCACAATCAAACATCCTCTACACAAAAACCCCAAAATCCCCAATTCTAGGTCAATCATGTAACTACAAAGTGGGTTCATCATGAATCCTTGGGTGCATAAGCTAAAACATGGATCTTATTGTTAAATAATGCAATTGAAGTCATAAACTACCCATATCAATTATTAATTGAAGCAACATCTAGCCTAACCTACATGCATCACATCAACCTAGGGTTTATAACAAGAAAACCCAATTCATAGTAGAACACACTAATGCAACAAATAAAAGTTTAAAAGCAAGTTAGGTACTAGTGTTCCCACTTAATTGGAGCTTCATCCTCGAATTGATGATGTGTGGTCCCAAATTCCGAACCTTAATCCCGAGCTCAAGCTTCCATGGATGAGGAGGAAAGATGAATAGTTGTTTAAAAGATGGTTTGGATGACTTTTGAGCTTAATCTTTGGATGGGAGATGAGAAATTCACAAGAGAACTCAAGAATATCTTCTCTATCTTTCTCTAGAAGCTCTCGTGAGTTTGGTGGTGGAATGAGGAAGAAAAAATGGAGAATGTATGTATATATATATCTGCTGTTCCAATTCGTGGGTACTATTCACGCGCACCATTTTTAGGATTTGTAGCACTGATCTTTGGATGGCCATAACTTCTCACTCAGAAGTCGGATTGAGGTGATATTTATGTCCACGAAAAGTTTATTCGGGGCTCTACATGTCTCTAAGAGGAAGCTTTCTCAAATTCTCGATGAATAATTCCTAGAAATTCGACGAAGTTAGCGCGTTAATGTTACCGAATGAACAACTGTTAGCGATTTGCCTATTTTGCGCTCAGTTTCGAAGTAGTAGGAGTCTTAATTTGCCTTTGGACAAAACATAAAAGTTGTAAATTGCCTAAAAATCTAGACACTTACGTGAACGAAAACTCAATCTGGCAAGGAACGAAGAAGTTACGCTTCCTCTAATTTATCCAAAATTTATGAAGTCGGGTAAATTGAAAACTTACAATCTACATCCCAATTTTGACTCGAACCACCCGAAATGACTTACAACTATTATGACATTCTTAAATATATTAATGTAACTCGTTGGAAGTCTTCGAGCCATTCCGATCCTTTTGGAGCAAAATATGGCTATCCGAAGTACACTTCCGCCTTACGCGCGACTTGTATCGCGATTTCGAGAAATAAAGAGATACGGGGCGTTACAATACATCAGTATAGAGAAAGAAAGTAGATGGGTTTGATAGTGGTAGTGGAGGAAATCGATTTGACAGATATATATGTGCATATCTATACACACTTGAACATTCTCTCCCACATCCGCACCACCACCGGTGTCTCCATCTCTAGCTTCACAATCCCCGACGATTCGATGTTATTGGCAATGAACGAGTTAGCAAGGATAGAGTAATGCTGCAATAGATTGTTGTTAACAACTAATTTTAGAGAGAGTAAGTAGACGAGTTTTATGTTTAGAGAGAGAAAAACATTAAATTAGGTTTAGGGTTCATAACACAAATCTATTAAAGAAGATGAAGAGTATTTTCGTTCGGACGATAAAAAATTTGACGGAGTTAGACTCTGTCAAGTTTTAGGGGGTTAAGTCAAAGGACAATGAAAATAGGGGTAATTCAAATTTCGTTTTCTGAGTAAGAGTAACTCAAAAAAGCCCTTTTTAATAATTATTAATTTCCTAAGAATAAAGATGTAATAAAAAAATAAGAAGTTAATTTAAAATACAATTACAATGAAATATTTCAGTAAATTAAAGAGATAATGGGCTCTAGGGCCTCACATTGTAATGTTTTATGACTTTAAAGATGGACTCGTGTTTAATAAAAAAATTAGTACTAATTTCATGATTTGGTTTTACAATAAGGATATTTTTCATAATATCAATTTATTTTAAGGAAAATGATAAATATTAATGGACAAATATACACCTGAATAAACATCAATAGAAGTTGCAGCTGAGTTGAGGCAACTGAGAATGGCCTTATTGAGCTACAGGCCAACATTATTATTATTATTCACAACTGAACTTGTTATGGCTTTTGCAGTCTCCTCATGTTAAGACCAACCGAACATATTCTGTTTTTGCAAAACAAGTTCAAATAACATCGTTCGTTCTTTGTTTAAAATATTGGTCCGGAAAATGCTAATCTTTTCAAATATTGGTATGAAAAACGCTAGTCTTTATTATAAATAGCATGGTATTGGCCGAATTAATTGATTAATTGGCACATATTTTGTTTATCTTTTTAATCAATCTGATTGATTGATGTTACTCCAGTGTGAAAATAATAATAATAATAAAGTTTAACACTACTTCTTCGTCATTGAATCTCTCTCACCCAACCTCCGGACCACGTATGATTGATAATGTGTTTATGCCAGTTAAAAATGTAATAACTCTAGCTTACTCAAAGCCATATGTAACAAGTGCTTGTTTCACAGAGAGAATGATATATATATAATAATATATATATAACTAAGCCATAATGCCATACACACAACACATTCTCTTACAATATTTCGAAATTTTATTAGTGAATCTTTATTTATGTCACTTGTACAGAAAACAACATACAAATTCATAATTATCTGTAAACAATGATGTTATCTGTAAATTATCTTAATGTGTAGCATTGAATGGGTACTAAATCTGTTTTAGCACCATGAATTTTGCTACTTTATGTTTTCTATTGATGGTAAACCAATTAGCACCATTGGTACTAAAACCATTTAGCACAAATTCTAGTGAAACGTGGATATTATAAGAAATGGTGCTAAACAAATTTAATTAGCAACATTCTGCTGAAAGATATTGATGCTAAACAGATTTAGCACCATTGGTGCTGCTAAAACAAATTGATGCTAAAACATATTTAGCACCATTGGTGCATAAACAAATTGGTGTTAAATAGATTTAGCACCATTAGTGGTAAAACAGATTGGTGCTAAACAGATTTAGCACCAATTATGATGAGGCAAGAGATGTAATAAGGAATGAGTATTAGTGTATTTTTTGTACAATGTCCTTAATTTACACGACTAATTTGTAAATGTCTTTTATAATTATATTATTATTGGAATGAGCCCTTATGTCCAATTGCTTCTAAATTAAACAGTAGAAACATTGTACTATTTATTTGTAAAAAGATTAATATTTACTTAGAATTTTATTCGGAATACTAAATACACATAGGCTCGATTGAAATAATAACACTCGAACATATTTATTGTGAAGCATTATTGTCGAAGTATCCACCAAAGGCTAATTATTTTATTTGTTAAGATATTCAAACGTCTCTCGATAAAATGCTAATTGTTTTATTTTATTTATCTTTTCTTCACCCTTTCAACTTTTATAATACAGATATTCAGATTAAATTTTTATCAAGATAAATAAAAAATCAAATAAATTATGTAGAATATAATCTTGAAAATACAATCTTTCAAATAAATGGTATCTAGTTGTTTGTCTCAAAATCACAACAATAAAGTTTGATATCAGCTTTTATTTTATTTTGTTTACCTTTATCCCGAGTGGAATGTAAGGGTGGGTGAGTCGAAAGGTTATCTTACTCAACTACCCAAAATACCATGGGTTAGACGACAACGTAATCAATTTAATAAAATTTATTTTATACATTTTACTTATGTAATTTTTATCCCTCTAAATAATTAGGACGAGTGAATATTTATTTATGGAAGGAAATAGCAATTTACATAGTTGTCCCTTCAGCAAGAAAAAAAATAATATGTTCAATAATTAATATCCAATTTTCCTTGAAACTTTAGGACAAGAAATTTTACTTTAAACTTTAAATATTAATGTGGAAATTGAACAAGAATCATTGTGTTATATAAGTTTTTAGTGATTTATTATGCATTTTTCCTTTCTCTTTGTACGCATGCTCACAAATTACTAAGCATATATAGATAAATTAATCTTCTTCTCAAAATAAAATTTCATTTGTTATATCTTAGCAAGGTACAAAAAATATAATATTGGTTATTGATTATGTTAAAATTTTTCATTTCATTAAAAGTATAAACATAAAATATAACTCTTAAATTCTCTCAAATTAATAATTTTATATTCAAATTTTACCAGGGTACGTAAAACGTAATCTTCGCTATTGTACTTCTTTATATAGAAAGGAGTTTGTTTATGACATAAAATCGGTGGTATTTTATCTTCGTTCTTAAATTTTTAAAAAATCTAGAATGAAGAAGAATAATTTGGCAAAAAACATGTTTTTTGTAGAAATTAAGAGTCAATTTGTACTTTGGCACCCACAGTTAATGATAAAACTGATTTTGACACTCGATGTTTTAAATTTTTGGCTTTAACATCTCAACAATATAGTTACTTAACCAAATTTTTCAACTGTTTATCGTTAATTTCTTTTGTGATACATCATAATATCTTTATATATATTATATCTGTTGTGGTACGTATTCACTTAAATTTTATTATACATATTTAATTTACTCTTCTGACATATTAAATATCTTTAGGGATTATTTTTACTTTTTGTAT
>JAKCWG010000406.1:0-74305 GCA_021464415.1 Lonicera japonica
TTGCACAAACCGAATGGCATGCGTGAATAGGCCAAATGTGCCAATGGACATGAGTGAAAGTAGTTTTTTCTTGGTTATCTGAGGATCGATGGGAATTTGATTGTACACAGAATATCATTAGGAAACAATAAAAAGAATGTCCAGCAAGTCGCTCAAGCATTTGTCTATGAAAGGAAGAGGAAAATGATCTTTCCTTGTGACACTATTTAGCATTCGGTAATCAATACAGACAACGCCATCCAGTCGAGATTCTGGTTGGGACTAGCTCATTTTCACTGTTCTTTACAACAGTGATACCAGATTTCTTTGGAACAACATGAATGGGCTGACCCATTGGCTGTCAGAGATAGGGTATATGATCCTACATCAAGCAACTTAAGGACTTCTGATCGAACAACTCTTTCATGACTGGGTTCAATTGACGTTGTGGCTCACGAGAAGTTTTTGCACCATCTTCCAAATGGATGCGATGACTACAAATAGTCGGACTGATACCTTTAAGGTCAGATATGTTCCAACCAAGCAGATTTTTGCTTTCTTAAAACATCGACTAGATTAACTTCTTGCTCGGAAGTCAAGTCGGAGGCAATGATGACTGGATGAGTTTGATTTGAACCTAAAATGGACATATTTCAGCTAGAAGGCAATGTTTAGGTCCAAACTTATTTGTGAATCCTGAACATTGGTGAACTCAGTTTCAGGTATAGTTGCAAGCATCGACTCGCAATCAGACTTAGCCACACTGTTAGGGCCAGTATCTATACCAAGAATTGGTTCAAGATGCAGAGAATTCAAAGCAATCTGTCCAAGTTTCATTCTCAGTGATCCATTTATCAACGTCTATTAAAGTGGTGGAGTCTAACAAAGAATTGACACTATCCATGGCATCATCTAAATCAAATCTGATTCAAGAAAATTCAGACATTGTTGGATAGGGTCATCGGGTAAGAATGGTCCACCATTTTTTTGAACAAGACTATCGATAATACACACTTCTTCTACCATTCAACATCAGTTGGTTGTTTCATGAGTTGAAAAATATTGACTTCCACTGTCAAATTACCAAAGGTAAGAGTCATAGACCCATTCCTACAGTAATGAGCGATTTGCAGTGGCAAGAAAGGACGTCCCAAAATGATCGGGATTGGAGTTTTCATCAGAGGGATGGGTGTCTAAAACTATGAAATGAACTGGGTAATAAAAGTCAGACACCTTAACCAAACATCTTGACAATCCTCGGGGGACTTTGACAGAACGATCCGCCAATTGTAGAGTGACTTGAGTGGGCTTCATATCTTGCAAGCCTAGCTCTTGGTAGAGAGAATATGGTAACAAATTGACACTGGCTCCTAAATCAAGTAACGCGTGAGTTGAACACTTGTTACCTAACTTGCATGGGATCGTAGGACGACCAGGATCTTTGTATTTGACAACAGTCTTTTGCTGAATGACAGATGTAGCCTGTTCGGCTATGAAAGCATCATGTGGGACATTTGTATCTACCACCAGTTCTAAGACTTGGGTCAGACCTAGAAAATTCATTCGAAGCATCCCACTGTTGTGAATCTTCTCCTAATTCAGTTGAAAATGTGTAGGCTTCAGTGGGAGTGAGGTGCATGAACTTTCCCTTGTGCATGGACTCTATCATGTTACGAGAAGTGGGACTGAGACCATTATAAAAACATTGGACTAGACGACTTTTATCAATGCCGTGATGAGGGCATTTGATAATGAAATCCTGAAATCTATCCCATGCTTCATAAAACTGTTCATTGTCTTTTTGACGAAAATCTTGGATGGATTGACGCATTTCATTTGTTCGATTCATTGGGTAGAATTTAGACATGAACTTTTTGGCTAATTGATCCCATGAGCAAATTGAATCTTGTGGCAAAGAATTAAGCCACAAAGAAGCTTTGTCATAAAGGGAGAAAGGGAACAACCTTAACCGAACATTCTCATCATTTAGATTTTGGTTCTTAAAGGTTGCACAAACATTGAGAAATTTTCCCAAGTGAGGGTATGGACTCTCTCGGTCTAAGCCATGAAAACTAGGTAACATTGAAATCGTCGCCGGACGAATTTCAAAATGAGTAGCTGTAGTAGCTGGGAGGACAATACAAGATGGAGGATTTGCAGTGATAGGAGCAAAGTAGTCCTTCAATGGACGTTCTTCCGCCATTTTTGGATGGGGAATTTGAACGATGGGAGATGTGGGTGAACTTGGACTCGAGACTATGGAAAATGGGGTGAGGTCAACTATAAGATCACAGAGATCCGTATCTCGTGAATCAAGAGTTGAATTGCTACGTGATCGGTTCAGTAGCCTTTTGGACTTTCGCATCCAATGAGATAAATATTGTGAAATTTTGACTTTCCAAAAAGAATAGATGGGTGGTTCAAGAAAATAGGACACAAAATGACTACAATCCTAATTGGTTGACGTACACTAACAAAGGAAAGAATTCCTAGATAGCATATAACCAATTCTTATCTTCAATTTAGTGAAAGGGTAGTCAATTTTAATTATTCGCGGGTGGGAAAGCGCGAGCTTTTTGACACCACCTGATTGAAAATTTTGTGCTCCTACTCTTGTCCAGATTTGATCGAAACGAACAATAAAAATTGCCCGAGAAGCTTACCAATTAAATTCTCCCAAATCAGGGCCGAAGGACTAATACGTTGGAGGGTCACAAAGGCACCACTTAAATACCAACTAGTCAATCTACCATAGGCTTGGAAGAGCTCACTGGAGTGGCTACCGATCGCTTCTTTTCTTTAGAGGTCCTATGAACACCAAATCCTATTTGACTTGCTAGTGAGTTGATTTTAATTAATGATGGCTTAGGATCACAAGCAAATGGATAAGCGATTGAGTGGGTGATGAAATCCCAACTCGTTTCAATAGCCGGGCTAGGCTTTAGGTTCAATTATTCATCATTCACCATTCAAAATAAATGTGCTAAAAAATAAACACATAGCAATTAGAGCACATAGGAATTGACTCGCTGACAGGAGATTCGCGAGTGATAAAAAATGTACCTCCCGCAAGCGGGGTGATGATTCGGTTGAGTCAATCAAGGGGAAATTTCTCCTAAATTTCAGTCGTCCCCGAGAATCCTACTGACCCAAAATAGAGAGTCTTCTAGTGTTCTCTTCTTTTTTTTTCCTTCCAAAAAATGCAATCTCTATTTTGTCCAGTTTCCCTTTTCCAATTATTTTTTTTAACACGTAATCTGGACAGTCCCAGAACACCATATAAATAAATATTATAGTTTTTAAAAAGTCCAAAATGTCCAACAAAAAAAAATTTACAACCAAATCGAATAATTACAACTAAATCTAACAAATCTCAAAAAGTCTTCACGTCATTTTCATTGGCGTCAATTCCCCGGCAACGGCGCCATTTGATAGGAAGCTACCTTCGTCCCTAAAAATAGCTTGATCAAAAACCCTTATGTACCTACAAAATATATTAGTAACATAGATAGTAGTAGTAAGGGGTCAAATCCACGGGAGTTGTTTATGAATCAATGAAAACAAAATTGAGAAAATAATAGATTTAGAATAAAAACCATTTTTTTTTCTTTTAGAAATGCTTACTTTTCTTAGGAATAATTTTAATACTAATAAAATGTAATGAAAGTAGAGAAAGTTGTTTTGGAGAAATAAAGTGTAGGGATTTCAAGAGTTAAGAATCCACCACCAAATTATCAATGGATCTAGAATAATATATTATTGCACATAATTACCCAAAATAAATTCTATACTAGTTTGATTAAATGGAATCACCTATGGTATGTAGAGTGAACCCAAAAGCTAACCAAATAGTATTTGACAATTTATTTGTTTATAAGAGATTTTTCTTTCAAGATCTATATTTTCTTCTTTTAGAAATAATAATAATAATATAAGGTTGTCACTCACTCACATTAACAATCAAGAACTAGAAAATAAATTTGGAAAATAAAATGAACTTAAGAAAATCCTATGGTATGTAGCTCATCTCTTAAGTCAAGTATAAAAACCAAAATGGGATCACCTATGGTGTGTAGAGTAATCCAAAGATCTTATTTAATAAAAATCACAAATGAGTATATTTATGCAATATTATAAAATTCTAAATCACAAATAAAAATGAGGCTTCATCTCTCATTAAGGTTGTCACTCACTCACATTAACAATCAAGAACTAGAAAATAAATTTGGAAAATAAAATGAACTTAAAAAAATCCTATGGTATGTAGCTCATCTCTTAAGTCAAGTATAAAAACCAAAATGGGATCACCTATGGTGTGTAGAGTAATCCAAAGATCTTATTTAAGAAAAATCACAAATGAGTATATTTATGCAATACTATAAAATTCTAAATCACAAATAAAAATGAGGCTTCATCTCTCCCCTTGAAAGGGAGATTAGCCTTCCATAAAGATAGAAGAACAAAACAAATAATAAAATAGCTCCTTAAATATCTCCAAATATGTGAGTAAAAGAATTTTTCTCAACACTCTACAATATTGTCTTCTTCAATAAAATGAAACAAAAATACAAGAAGAAGAAAAATATGTAGCACTCAAATATTTTCTCTCTCTAGAACAAGCTCTCTTTCTCCAAACTCTTCTCTCTTCTTCAAAACTCTCGTAGGTGTGTTTTCTCCCTTGGCCAAATATCAATCAATATATGTGAGAAAATGGGAGAGAATATTCATGATGAAAGTAGACAATGGGGTGAGGGGGTGTAAGAGAATAATGAGACTTTGTCTAGAGAGTGGGGTGTGTAAGAGAATAATGTTGACACTGTCTAGGTAGTGGAGTGTTGGGTTATGGGTTGAGAGATTAAAAAGTATGAGAGTGGGCACACAAACTTTTGAGATATTTTTCTCTCTTTTTTTCTTTTGCTGCCGGAATCTTGTAATGCAATTTCGGATTTGAAGATGGCCGAATTTGGAAAAGTGTTGAACTGAAAAGTTGTAGCTCTCGAAATTCTCTTGATTTTAGGCTCAAGAATCGCATGATTCGTAGTTCCGAGCAAAACGTTATGCTTTAAAAACTATCCGAGAAACTTTAGGTGTCCTGTCTCACATATTCAACAAAGTTAAGCATTTAATTACATCAATTGAGACAAGAACCTGCAGAACAACTAAATGTCAACATTAGATAACATAATGCAATTTTTGACAATTAAATTTAGGCATTTGGGGAATTAAAAATAACAGTTTTGGGTGCTTATCATCTATACCGGATGGTTTATCCTCCACCTAGACCTCCCAATCTTAGGCATAGGAAATGTTATAATTTATTGTGCTTAACTCTTTAAGTGGCCATTTTCATAATCAAGTCAATGGCCTAGGGGAAACTAACAATGAATTCTCAAATGCCTAGTTTAAATTTATGCCTTTTATTTTAGTGTATCTTAAATTTGTATCTTGGCTGAGCATTATATGGGAATGGGTTGCACTTGCTTCACACCCTTTGATTACAAGATACAAAGGAAAGATACACTTGTGTTAAGTTTTACTTACACCCTTTCTTTATGTGGCATTTATACAGGAACCTTTTGCTTAGAAAAGTGTAAGATACTTAACACTTAGGAATTGCACTGAGAACTTTGAATGAGATTGATTCTACATAATGTTGCAAAGCGAATGAGTTTTATAATACCTTAGCCTTTTCTGATCATTTGATTCGTCACTTTAATTTTTATTGCATAACTTTAAAATCAACAATTAAAATCAACTAATCCACTTCTCTTAACAAAGCCTTGGATTCGTAATCACTTCATTGTCTTTCCGAATATCCTTGTGGTTCGACACTTGGACTTACCAAGTATTATAACTTGACAACCTATGCTTGGGTTCCTAAGCGCGGAAGTATTTTCGGCCACGTCAAGCTCACCCTATATAACAACCTGAAGAGACACAATAGGGCGAACATAAAGAATGGAACTATAATAGCCACCATACACAAGTGTATTATGCTCTAATTCCCGTTGTCAACAGTAGACTAATGATTTACAAGATATTCAACCGTTGCACTGCGGTTAAATACCATATAATCCATCAGTCGTCTGTAGCTAATCGTGAAGTAAAACTAGTCCCGAGCACAAACATGCATTTGAATAAAAAAGAAATAGGAGCAAAAGATTGAATCTATTACCAAATGAGGTCAAAACAAATTTAAAATAAGAATTCTCGTGAATTAAGGTAACCAAGACACGCTAACATCTCATTCCCACTGTTCTCCCATTTCCCAAGTATTCTAATAGTAGAAATGTTTATCGCATAAGAATGTATCGATATTGAAGGACACCACCATGGTTCACCTCTTTAAATTAGGATCTACCTATGAACCCCGCAAAGAAATATCGAACCTATTCCCATGATAGCAACTTGTGACTCCCCGAATTTTGTTTTAAATCAAACTTATCTGAAATGACTGCTTTGAAAACAATTCAAACTACTTGCAAGATATATAAAAATAGGAATTAAATACATGATCCATTAAAGAGACCAAAAGGGCGAATTGGGTGCTTAACACCTTCCTAATTCATAACGTAGTTCCCGAACCCTAACAAATCAAGTTATCAATCAATCTCTGGTTTCAAATGTATGAGAGATAATTCATTTTTGAATTATCTTTTATACAATCTTTTGTTTGTTTTCTTGTAAAACAAAATGGCGACTCTACAAAACACGTTTTCCTTTAAAACACAAAATCGAGAGATTTTTACCGGTCAGAGATCCGGATTCTCACACTTTGCGCTCAGAAATCATAATTTTGCGAGCTATATATGGTTGGAACGAAGACTCAAAGGGATATAACTTTCATGTTTTGACGATCTTCAGATTCTAGCATTCTGATGGTGAAAAAAAGCCCTAAACCTACTGCCTGCACACAGCAGCGGAAATGAGTAGATGTATTTCTCTCTTATGGGCCCTTTCTAAAACCATTTATCTCATTATCCATAATGGAAACCCACTTAAACATTCTCCAACAGCCCATGTTTTTAATCATCCCATCAACCCAGCCCATTCTCTCATTTACCTTATCAAACACCTTCCATTCCTAAATCCCTAACCGTCATCCACTTTTTTGCTCTTCACTCCATCTAAATTAATTCCTTTTCTAAACCTTCAATATTTCTCCCCTTAAACCCTAATCCTTAGACCTATAAATAAAGGCCCATAGTCCCCATTCAAAACACACAACCAAAAGAGAGAAATAAACTTGTGAAGAGATAGAGAGAGAAGGAGCCGCGCGCACCACCGTCGGAAGAATCATTCAACCGGAGTTCTAAATTTCAAGGAAAGTTTATTTGTTGCAATTTTCATTATTATTTTGTAAGTTCCTCTTTGATATTGAGATTAATATTTTAATTGAGTAATGAAATTTTATTTAATATCATTCTTGTGTTCAATATTTATGATAGAAGTCTAATCTCCTTTCAAGGGGGAAGATGAAACCTCAATCTTTAATTTAACTTATATTATTGCATATAGTACCCATGTGCTTAATTTAATAAAAATATCATTTTCATTGACCTCCAAAAGAAGTAATCCAATTCAGTGTGGTTATTGACTTGAGAAACAAACTATACACCAAAGAATTTTCTTGAGTTGATTTTAATCACTAAATTATCTTTTAAACTTTAGTTGTTAATATGGATGGGTGTTGAACCTTTGTATTTTCCTTAAGTGGCGATTCATTGGAAGCTTACTTTAATCCATGTTATTATTTTTTTGAAAGATGAAAATTGGATTTTACAAAAGATTTAAAAAATAAAAATTAGTTTTAAAGCTATATCTTGAAATTACTAGTTTACCTGAATATTAAGATCACGCTACATACCATAGGTGACTCCTAACTGCTTAAGTAAATTAGAATTTCTATTTTATCTTGGGTATATACATGTGGTAATGTAAATAGTTAAATTACAGTAATTGGTGGTGGATTCTTAACCCTTGATCTCTCTCAATATTTGATAAATCACTCTTGATAATTAGTTTTTCTTTAATTTTAATTAAAAAAAGAAAACAAAAAAGACTTTCAAAATCAAAATTGGTTTTAATTTGGCAATCTTAAATTTTTTTCTATACTCTTCAATTCCTTCCCCCGAGATTTGGATTGACCCCTTATTTCCCACTTTACTACCCCTAATTAGATTTTTGCAAATAAGGGTTTTTGTTTGCAGTCTTGATACAACTAGAGACTCGCAACAAAATAACGTCATTGATGAATTGGTGAAGAAGGAAACAATTGAAGATTTGTAGAGCTTAAAGATTGTCTTTGTAATAGATTAGGAAACTTTCTTTCTTTCTTTAATTTATTTTTCCTTTTTAATTTTAGGAAACTTTTTTTAGGTAGTTTATTTCTTTTTTGGATTGTAATTGGATATTGGACTTTTTTTGGACTTTTTAGGTAGCCAAAAACTTGACGCAAATTAAATAACGTGCTTCGATATAGCCCAAGTGCAGGCACGTCAAGTTGTAATATAGTCTCGGAAGTCCGAGTGTCGAACCACAGGGATAAGTGAAAAGGGATGGAATGGATTACGGATTAAAGTGTTTTCTGATTCTTGTAAGATGAAATGGTTGTAGAACAACGGAAATGTAAAACAGTTGTGAAAATTAATAAGAAAGCACTAAGGTAGGTGGAGGTTAGTTAGGATTTAAGAGACGGTGACCACTAGCTCATACAAAGATTACAACACAAGATTTCTCGAAATATGGGGAATGTTGGTGTATCTCTCAATAGCAAAGGGTGCGACGCTAGGCGACTCATTCCCGAGTTGAAGCTATATCGAGAAAGAGACAAACGACATTCCACCAAAGACGGGGTTATCATTCCTACCTCTTAGCTACGGGTGTGAAGCAAGGCAACCCATTCCCGATGAAGCTAATCCGAGATAGATATGACAAACTCATCATTAAAAGATTTAACATAAAGCAAGTGTAGTAATCTCATGATTTAAAGAATGAAAATTATAAAGTGAATCCTAACAATGAAACGGAATAAAGTTTATGGGATAAATTAGTCAACTCATCATTTATCACATATGGTAGAAAATAAAGAGTCTAAGTATCACATAAAGTGTAAGAAGCACTCAATATATCAATAAATGAATCAAAGATAAGCTAAACAAATTTAAAATCCATCTATGGAGTTTTAAGAACTATTCATAATTTCTATGAAGAGGGAAAAACTCCATGGATGGGGGAAAGGGACTACAAGCTTTTTAGAACCATATGAATATGTTGTATGCTCATTAACAACCAAGAACTAAATATACAAAGAATATAAAGTCTTAACTTAATATGAAAATACCTAGAAAGCTTGAAATAATGGAAGATATGATGAAGAAGAAGAAGATTCACAAATATTTATCAAACTTTAAATATGGATTGAGCCATTAATCACCAAAAATCATATCACAATCAACCTCCGTAACCTTAGTAATAGACTACTCCATAATAGATGCAAGAACAAATATCATAGAAGAAGAAATCATTCTTACAAATTAAGCACTTACAATGGAGAAATGAAGAACAATCAACAAGTGAGCTCTCCCCTCTCTCTAGAACTCTAAGTGTGTTAAAAACTAGATAATATATCTCTTTTAAGGTAAAAGAAATAATATATATTAAAAGGTAGAAAAATATCTAACTAAATATCTAAAATAGCTTGAACCACTAAAATAGCCCATTTTGGGTGTGAAATGGCCAAGTTGCCAGGGCCATGATCGATCATGGCCAACCCATGATCGATCATGGGGTCTTCTGCCTGAATGCCAGTTTGTACCATGATCGATCATGGTTAACCCATGATCGATCATGCTTCTGGGAAATTCCTCAGATCAGCATTTTGCGAGCTTTTCACTAGCGCTTGATCAATCATTCGAAGGCCATTGCATCCTATGCCTATAAACACATAGAAACACAACAAAAGCACACCTAGTGGGACGATGTTAGATACAAAACTCGCCAAGACACTAATCTCGAGATAAGTGGATAATTAGGCAGAATTAAAGCAACAAACGCGACATGCGACTCCGAGAAAGAGCTTATGCATGACAATATTATGCGTTTATCAACTCCCTCAACTTATCTCTTGCTAGTCCCTTAGCAAGACAACAATATATAATTACAAAAATTAATATGCTATACAAAAAGTTATTAACTTCTAAGTTCCCAAAGAAGACGAGTTGCGTCTCGTGAAGGTTTTCAGAAATGATACCTACAAACATTAGGAGTTTGATCATGATGAATGATGAGAATGAAGATTCAAGTTTCAATTTGCAAAGCAAAATGCATTACTATCAATTTTCCAGAACGATGGACTTTTGAATGATCATCTAATTCGCCTATCTCCTTTAGAACACAATCCCATATTCTCCAATGCTCACATACTAGACTTGGATTCAAGCAATTCAATATAAACACAAAGAGTCATAGTCATTTGAGAAGGAAGAGAGAACTTTTTCAAAAACAAAAGCTCCGAGATTTGTCGATTCTAAGCACTTTCTTTATCTTTTCTTGGAAATTTTGCTAAATTAGATCAGGGCGGTTTTCATCTCTATGGGGGGCAGCGGTCTCACTTATGAAATTTTCTCATTACTGCTCATTCATTGGAGCTCGAAGGAAGCTATTCACCCTTTTCCATATGGTAACCTTTACCCATCCGTAATATTAGACAAAGAGACTTAAGATTTAGTCAAGTGAAGCTTTAAGTCAATATTAGGATAAAAGTCATCCAAGTTATCAAAGTGCTATGCTTTTGTCCTCTCATTGGAGGATCTTTTCGAAAGAGCTTCCATTATTTTTGGACAAAAATTTCTCTTCTCTCAATGAAAATAAATCTACGTGTTATTACCGAATTGGAAACAACCGAAGCAATCTAGCATGCGGAGCAAAAGAATATAACGGGATATGAGACTAAATGGAGCAAGGCAATTTAGATTATCATTCAAATTCCTATCCAAATCAAAGAATTCATGCCAAAAGCTAAAGAAACAATAGTCTTCATCAAAAAAAATATCAATCAATCAATCATCAATTTTCAAACTTCTCAAAAAAAACAAAATTTTGAGCACATCTCTTCTACTCATGGAAAAACAGGAAAGCAAGCCAAAACAAAATAAACACAAAATAACGTACCCCCCTCAACTTGAAAGAAACATTGTCCTCAATGGAAAGAGAACAATAAAATTGCACGGAAGGGCTACTTTGGCTTGCTTTCCATGAGACAAAAAAAAATAAGAGATAAACAACCACTATTCATAAAACGGGTTATAATTAGAATTCAGAAGCAAAAACCATAACATTCAACCATTAAAACCAAGTTCTAAAGTTAACATCTTGTCAGAAATCTAATACAACCCAAAAGAAATAAAATAAAACTAAGCATAAATATAACTACTTAAAGAGTTTTTCAGGATTTGCAACTATCATCACATGTCGGGAGGTGGGGGTGGGGGAAAACGACCATACAACGCCTCGAACTGCTGGCGTATGAACTCCTGCTGGGTCGCCATCTGAGCTGCAACTCGTGCCTCGACCTGAGCTGCAATATCTGCCTCCAAACGGTCCTGACGCAATACCATAATCTCAACCCTCTCATTGATGCTAGCAAACCCAGTCTGCATCAAAGCAGTCATCTGCTCAAACTGCTCTCTCATGAATTCCCTAGTGTCATCTACTGGCCCAGAGCTTGCCCGTCTTCTCCGCCTTGAGGGGCCCGGGAGATCTGCTCCTGCTTCTTCTTCCCCCTCTTCTTCAGACTCAACTTGAGGAGGAGCGGTTGAAGAACTTGGCCGGTTCCTTAATTGACCAGCGGCTCGAGTTTGGGACGATCGGTTAAGTGGTGCTCGAGGCATTTTCTTCACATCCTCATCTCTCTCGGTTACCCCCGCTCGCAAACATACCTTAGTGATCAACGACCCAAATTTGATTATTTCGTTGTGGGCGACTAAGTCTATGATTCTAGCAATCCGCCCAATGATGTGACGAAGCAAACAAATGCGCTTGTTTGTTGCAATAGCGTATACCACATACGCTTGAGAAGGGTACAGGTGTTGGGTATTGTGAGAATCCGGACCCGTACCCCGAGAAGGAGAAAAGAGTCCTCGTTCTCGGTTTTATTTGAAAAACGTGTTTTGTAGAGTCGCCAGTTTGTTTTACGAGAAAACAAACAAAAGATCGTACGAAGGATAATTCGAAAACGAACTATCCCTCATACGTTTGAAACCAGAGATTCATTTTGAAAATTGACTTTGCTAGGGTTCGGGAACTACGTTACGAATTGGGAAGGTGTTAGGCACCCAATTCGCCCTTTCGGTCTCTTAATGGATCATGTATCTAATTCCTATTTTAGATATCTTGCAAGTAGTTCGAATGGTTTTCAGAATAGTCCTTTCCGGATAAATTTAGTTTAAAACAATATTTTGAAATCAGACTCGAGCTTTGCAAGCGCCTACGTATTCATTCGAAGAATGAAATCAGAGTCTCGTAGTTCCTTTCGTTTGGAAACTGTTTTTGTATTTTTGTTTTTATTTTGAAAACGTGTCAAAACAGGTTTTAGATTTTTTGTAAAACTTAGAAAGGATTTGTTTTGAAAGCAATGAACTTCTTTGCAAGTTATCTAATTTTCTGTATTAAAAGTGAAATTAAATGCGGTACTGAAATTAAGGATTTGGTAGAAAGACGTACCTGATGCGCCTGAAGAAGAAATAAGAGCCTCGCCTAGTTGCCTTGCTTGCTTCCTTCTCTCTCTCTAAAACTTTCTCTCTCTAGATTTTCTCTCTCTAAAACTTTCTCTCTCTAGAAATTCTCTTTCAGAATTTCTCTAAAATGACTCTCTAAAGATTTTGACAGAGTTTCTAATTGCTAAAGACACTATCGAGTGTTGATGTCCCTAAAATGAGACCCCAAGGGTTCTATTTATAGGGAAAAATCCGCCAAAGACGCTCCAAAAGAGGCCAACCACAGGGGGTAGCCGCAGGGCGTGCGGCTGGGGCGTGCGGCTAGGTGCCAACCGTACAGTTGGAGCGTGCGGTTGGGGGCTGCGGCTAGGAGCCAACCGTGCGGCTGGCTACCAAAAAACTCAATTTTTCTAACGGGGCGCTGCCCCGCACCCCGCGACCTGACCGGGCAGGTCGATCCCCGTCCTAGTAAGCGAAGTGGCAACAAAGGTTGCGGTATATTCCTAACGCGCTCAAAAATCAGGACTTTTCCTAACGATCTCTCATATGCATGATGACTCAAGATTTGATGCAGAATTCTTGTTAGGTTCACACGAGAGTCGCGGATTGGGGTGTTCACAGGTATGTGAAGTTGGGTCCAAAGCATTGGCAATTACTAGCCACAATGTCCTAAGGCTGTCATGTAAATTGCTCCTATCGAATTGAGTTCCAATCCACTCCATTGGTCTACCGGCTAAAAATGTAGCTAAATCATTAGCTCTTGGCTCTTCATAAGGGGTACCATCCGAATAAGGGAGGTCGTGGGCATTGGGTGGTAAGGCCGGGATTCCCGTAATCGCACTCAAAACCTCGAGGTTAAAATGAACCGTTTTACCTCGAACATGAGCAACATATGCATATGATGTATTTGGAACTTGAATTAAACTTGCGATAAATTCACGACAAATGGTGAGATTACATTGAGTACCTTGTTCACGCAAGTAGTTAATCCACCCCGGATATCGCTCAAACGTTGCTCGTTGAGGGAAATCGTCCAGCGAACCAATGTAGACCGGCCTCTCAATGACTACCGTCCTTGTCTTGAAAGCATAATTCCACCAATCGAATTCTTGGCGGCTTCGAAATCCGCGGTAGCCACCCCTTGCGGCTTGAATTTCAAGTGGCTTAGTGGGAGGGTTAGAGGAAGCCATGAAAGAGTAATGTGGAATTACGCTTTAGAGGAGGGAGAGATGAGGAATTTCGAGATTTGATAAGATAGGGCTCGAAATTGGTGAGGAGAGAGAGAAAGGGGGATTTTTGGGATGGGATTGATGATTGAGGTTTGAAATTGGGAGATTTGATGGTTGATTCTAGGTTGGGAAGGTTGGAAATGGTGTTTGGGGAATGTTTGGGATCAATGGGGGAAGAGGGGCTAGGGTTTGGAGAGGATTTGGGAGAAGGAGAAGTGAGAAATGGGGGTTTAGAAACGGCGCCCCTGTTTTATTACGGGACCATGATCGATCATGGGTCATTCTGCCCAGGTGAAAATTTGTACAATGATCGATCATGGGTTAACCATGATCGATCATGCTGCCTTCTGTCCAAGTGCCTCCTCTTCCATGATCGATCATGGAATCCCATGATCAATCATGCCATATGCTGCCTGAGAAAAATTTTCTACCATGATCGATCATGGTAAGGGCATGATCGATCATGAACCAATCTGCCAGAAAAATTTTCTCTGCCTTCTTTGCACCAAAACACCTTACTGCTCCCCTCAACTTGGTCCGTTTAGACTTAATGACACTCGATTCTCCGATGATGATTCCTGAAACTCAAAAACACTAACAAAAAACATTATTTACAAAATCGACCCATGCCTTTTAGGCATAAGTCGGGTCTTCGAGTGGGGTGGACTCCTCTCGAATTGGGAATTCTAAAAACGGCTTAAGACGTTGTCCATTCACCTTGAAAATGTAGCCGGTTTTGGGATCCTCAACATTCACAGCTCTAAAAGGAAATACATGACGGACTATGTAGGGGCCGGTCCAACGAGACTTTAACTTTCCCGGGAAGAGATGCAGACGAGTATCATAAACAAGAACTTTGTGCCTGAGTTTGAATTCTTTTCTCAAAATAGATTTATCATGAAAAATTTTGGCACGTTCCTTGCTTATCTTTGCATTGTCATAAGCATCTCTTCTCAGTTCCTCGATTTCATCAATTTGCAACTTACGGTAAAGCCCGGCCTTTTCCAAATCACAGTTAACCATCTTAGTTGCCCAATATGATTTGTGTTCCAACTCTACTGGCAAATGACATGGTTTTCCGTACACAATGCGATAAGGAGACATATCTAGAGTTGTTTTATATGCAGTACGGTAAGCCCAAAGTGCATCGGTCAGTCTTAACGACCAATCCTTGCGATTTGGGTTTACCGTTTTCTCTATAATCTGTTTGATCTCCCTATTTGCCAACTCGGCTTGACCATTAGTTTGAGGATGATAAGCGAGCGATACTTTGTGGTTTACACCATACTTTTGCATTAATGATTGAAATGGTTTGTTGCAAAAGTGAGTACCGCCATCGCTTATTATTGCCTTGGGAGTGCCAAAACGTGCAAGAATGTGTTCTTTTAGAAATCGGATCACCACTTTGTGATCATTTTTCTTGCATGCTTGGGCTTCCACCCATTTTGAAACATAATCTACGGCAACCAAAATGTAAAGATTACCGTAAGAAGATGGGAATGGTCCCATGAAGTCGATGCCCCAGCAATCAAAGATTTCAATCATCAGAATAGGATTGAGTGGCATCATGTTCCTCTTGGAAATCCCTCCAAGCATTTGGCATCTCTGACATGCTTTGCAAAAGCGTTGTGCGTCCTTGAAAAGCGACGGCCAATACAATCCACTTTGTAAAATCTTCGCGGTGGTCTTCTTTGCCGAGAAGTGTCCTCCGCAAGCCTCAGAATGACATAAAGATAGAGCTCTCTCCACTTCTTCCTCTGGGATGCACCGTCTGATAATCTGATCCGCACAATACTTAAACAGGTACGGTTCATCCCAATAGAATCGACCCACTTCACTCAAAAACTTTTTTCTATCTTGTGCGCCCCATGACTTTGGTATCTTGTCAGTTACAAGATAATTTACAATGTCTGCATACCATGGGAGCGTCGAGATTGCCAATAATTGTTCGTCTGGAAACGAATCTTGGATCGAACTTTCTTCAATGTTGTTCGTAAAAGTGAGTCGAGACAGATGATCGGCCACCACGTTCTCGACTCCCTTTTTGTCCTTGATGCTTAAATGGAATTCTTGCAATAAGAGTATCCACCTCAAAAGCCGCAGCTTGGCATCTTTCTTTGTGAATAGGTACTTTAACGCCGCGTGATCCGTGAAAATCACAATTGGCGATCCTATCAAATAGGATCGGAACTTGTCTAGGGCGAAGACAATTGCTAGAAGCTCTTTCTCTGTCGTGGTGTAGTTCATTTGCACATCATTCAAGGTCCTACTCGCATAGTATATCACACCCGGTTTCTTGTCTTTCCGTTGACCAAGAACCGCTCCCACCGCATAGTCACTTGCGTCGCACATAAGCTCGAATGGCAAGCTCCAGTCCGGTGTCTGCATAATAGGCGCAGTAGTAAGCATATGCTTCAGAGAGACAAAGGCTTCCTCGCACTTGGCATCCCACTGAAAGGGTGCATCCTTGAGAAGTAGACTACACATCGGCTTGGAAATGGAACTGAAGTTCTTGATAAACCTCCTATAAAACCCGGCATGTCCTAGAAAGGATCGAACATCTTTGACATTCTTGGGTGTAGGAAGTTTAGCAATCAACTCAATTTTAGCTTTATCCACCTCGATTCCTTCTGAAGAAATGATGTGCCCCAAAACAATTCCCTTGGTAACCATAAAATGGCACTTCTCCCAGTTCAATACCAATTGTTTTTCCACGCATCTTCCCAAGACCTGTTCCAGGTTAGCCAAGCAATTGTCGAATGACTTACCATAGACGGTAAAGTCATCCATAAAAACTTCCAAAGTCCTTTCCACCATATCGCTAAAGATACTTAGCATACACCGTTGGAAAGTGGCCGTTGCATTACATAGACCAAAGGGCATTCTTCGATAAGCGAAGGTACCAAAAGGACATGTAAAGGTGGTTTTTTCTTGATCATCTAGGTCAATCTCAATTTGATTGTACCCGGAAAAACCATCGAGGAAAGAGTAATATTCATGACCCACTACCCTCTCTAGAGTTTGATCCAAAAAGGGGAGGGGGAAATGATCTTTACGAGTTGCCTCATTGAGTTTACGGTAGTCGATACACATTCGCCACCCGGTGGTGACTCTTTGCGGAATCAACTCGTTTGATTCGTTTTTGACTACCGTAAGACCTGATTTTTTCGGTACCACTTGAGTTGGACTAACCCATTTACTATCCGAGATCGGATAGATGATCTTTGCATCCAACAATTTCAACACCTCGTTCCTAACCACTTCTTGCATGTTAGGATTCAACCGGCGTTGAAATTGCCTCGATGTTTTTGCCCCATCCTCCAAGTGAATTTTATGTGTACAAATCAAATGGCTTATTCCTTGGAGGTCGGCAAGTGTCCAACCAAAAGCTTTTTTGTATTTACCAAGCAAATTAACCAATCTTACCTCTTGGTCATCCGAGAGATCGGACGAAATGATGACGGGGTAAGTGTCTGAAGCTCCTAAAAAGGCATACTTCAAGTTGCTAGGCAATAGCTTGAGATCCATTTGTCCTTCAAGCTTTTTGGTAGGAGATTGTGTGTTTTCTTCTTTTTTCGAGAATTCGACCTGTTTGTCAGACAAAGAAAACACTTGCATACAATCCTCGGGTTCATCGGAAGTGGTTAGATAACCTTCCGTTGACTCCGATTCGAAATTTGCCACAAAGTGGTCTTGGATACATGACTCTATCATGTTCACGTGTTCACTTTCCTCATCATCATCGTCGTCTCTTTGATTGCTCAAAGAGAACACGTTTAGCTCTAGAGTCATGTTTCCAAATGCTAACTTCACAATTCCATTTTTGCAGTTTATTATAGCGTTAGAAGTAGCAAGAAATGGTCGCCCAAGGATAACTGGAATCTCCTTAGCGGGATTCGACACGGGTTGCATGTCGAGGATGATAAAATCAACGGAAAAATAAAACTTGTCAATTTGAACAAGCACATCCTCGACTATCCCTCTTGGTATCTTAACGGATCGGTCCGCTAATTGAATAGTAACCCTCGTGGGTTTCAACTCACCCAACCCCAATTGTTGATATACAGAATATGGGAGTACGTTCACACTTGCTCCCAAATCTAGCAAAGCATTTTTGATCCTACAATTTCCTATGACACACGAAATTGTGGGACACCCGGAGTCTTTGAACTTGGGGGCTCTTGTGCCTTGCATGAGCGAGCTCACTTGCTCCGCCATAAAGGCCTTTTTCTTGACATTCAACCTTCGTTTGGTAGTACATAAGTCCTTGAGGAACTTAGCGTACGAAGGTATTTGCTTGACCGCGTCAAGCAATGGAATGTTGATTTTTACTTGCCTAAAAACATCCAAAATCTCGGTATTAGATTTGGATGGTTGGTTCAATCTCTCCGGAAATGGAACCTTGATCCCATTTTTGATTTTTTCGAGATCCTCTTTTCCTTGTTTCTCTTCCTCTCTCTTCTTCTCTTCACTCACAACTTGTTCAACCTCCGACTCCTCAACATGCGTGGGATCAACTATGTCCACCACCTTGGGGGTTTTAGGAACAATAGTTTTGTCTACCTCCTTCCCACTTCTCAAGATTGTGATAGATTTGAGTTCTTCTATCTTAGAGCTAGATTCTCCTCCCTCTACTACTTGAACTTGACCTCTAGGATTCGCTAAAGGTTGAGAGGGGAATTTTCCCTTCTCTTGGGTAGCTAGGGCGGTGGTGAGTTTAGACATTTGAGTTTTTAACTCACCCACATCACGATCCGTTTTGTCCACAAATGATCTCAACAAAGCTTCCAAGTTTTGGTTGGGATTTTGATTCTGAGGTGGAACAAAAGAGTTTTGAGGTTGTTGTTGTTGCCTTTGGTTCTGATTATATTGGTTGTGGTTCTGACTTTGATTTCCTCCCCAACTGAAATTGGGGTGATTCTTCCATCCCTCATTGTACCTTTGAGAATAGGGATCGTTTTGGTTACGGTTTTGGTTGTACTGGTGTAAAGCATTGACTTGGGCGGGATCTTTGAGGACTTCCCGAAAAGCGGGAATGGTAGGGCAATACTCGGTAGTGTGTCCTGAATTTTCACAAATGACACACAACTGACTCGAGGATACTACGTTGACCTCCTTAAGCTTACTTGCTTCCATTGCCTCTACTTTCTTAGACAATTGGAATAACCTCGCACCCATGTCATCCTCATTGGACACTTGGTACAACCCACCCCTTCCTTGAGTTTTGGCTTTGGGTTCCTCGGAATAGGTGTTCCAATTTTTAGCACCTTCCGCTAATTCATCAAAATACAATAGAGCCTCATCGGGATTCTTACTCAAGAATTGACCGTTACACATGGTCTCAACAAATGTACGCATATCGGGGGTGAGAGATTCGTAGAAAAAACTAACAAGACTCCACGTTTCGTGACCATGGTGAGGGCATGCATTTAAAAGTTCTTTGTATCTTTCCCAACACTTATAAAAGCTTTCATTTTCTTTTGGCGAAAAATTAGATATCGCCCTTCTTAAAGCATTGGTCCTATGAATGGGAAAGAATTTTTTTAGAAATTCTGCTTGAAGCTCTTGCCAAGACCGAATTGACTGCGGTCTTTGGGCATTTAGCCAAATTTTTCCTTTATCTTTTAGGGAGAAAGGAAAGAGTTTTAAACGCATGACATCCTCATTAACATTTGCCTCACGAAATGTGGAGCAGACTTCTTCAATGTCTTTCAAGTGCAAGTATGGGTTTTCCGACTCCATACCATGAAAAGAAGGGATATGTTGAAGCATACCCGGTTTGAAAGAGAACGCTCCGGCTTGGCCAGCGGGAAGCACAATGCACGAATTCGAAGTTGCCCGAGGCGGTTGAAGGTAGTCTCTCATGGTCCTAACATGAGGAACATTGTTGGCACCTTCCCCTTCATTATCGCTCTCGTGATCCGCGGCTCTACCTTGGTTTGCCATTCTTGGAGATGTGGGAGGGCTAATTCGAATATCCACGAACAATCGCCCTTGCATGGGCTTGGGCAACGATTCAAATTTCTCCTCGGGAACTCTACAAAATCAAACAAAAATAAGGGAGAAAAATAAATTAATAAAATGGAGAGATACTCACAGAGAATGGTTTTATACAAAACCCGAGATCCGCCTTTTGCCTTATTCCCCGGCAACGGCGCCAAAAACTTGACGCAAATTAAATAACGCGCTTCGATATAGCCCAAGTGCAGGCACGTCAAGTTGTAATATAGTCTCGGAAGTCCGAGTGTCGAACCACAGGGATAAGTGAAAAGGGATGGAATGAATTACGGATTAAAGTGTTTTCTGATTCTTGTAAGATGAAATGGTTGTAGAACAACGGAAATGTAAAACAGTTGTGAAAATTAATAAGAAAGCACTAAGGTAGGTGGAGGTTAGTTACGATTTAAGAGACGGTGACCACTAGCTCATACAAAGATTACAACACAAGATTTCTCGAAATATGGGGAATGTTGGTGTATCTCTCAATAGCAAAGGGTGCGACGCTAGGCGACTCATTCCCGAGTTGAAGCTATATCGAGAAAGAGACAAACGACATTCCACCAAAGAAGGGGTTATCATTCCTACCTCTTAGCTACGGGTGTGAAGCAAGGCAACCCATTCCCGATGAAGCTAATCCGAGATAGATATGACAAACTCATCATTAAAAGATTTAACATAAAGCAAGTGTAATAATCTCATGATTTAAATAATGAAAATTATAAAGTGAATCCTAACAACGAAACGGAATAAAGTTTATGGGATAAATTAGTGAACTCATCATTTATCACATATGGTAGAAAATAAAGAGTCTATGTATCACATAAAGTGTAAGAAGCACTCAATATATCAATAAATGAATCAAAGATAAGCTAAACAAATTTAAAATCCATCTATGGAGTTTTAAGAACTATTCATAATTTCTATGAAGAGGGAAAAACTCCATGGATGGGGGAAAGGGACTACAAGCTTTTTAGAACCATATGAATATGTTGTATGCTCATTAACAACCAAGAACTAAATATACAAGGCATATAAAGTCTTAACTTAATATGAAAATACCTAGAAAGCTTGAAATAATGGAAGATATGATGAAGAAGAAGAAGATTCACAAATATTTATCAAACTTTAAATATGGATTGAGCCATTAATCACCAAAAATCATATCACAATCAACCTCCGTAACCTTAGTAATAGACTACTCCATAATAGATGCAAGAACAAATATCATAGAAGAAGAAATCATTCTTACAAATTAAGCACTTACAATGGAGAAATGAAGAACAATCAACAAGTGAGCTCTCCCCTCTCTCTAGAACTCTAAGTGTGTTAAAAACTAGATAATATATCTCTTTTAAGGTAAAAGAAATAATATATATTAAAAGGTAGAAAAATATCTAACTAAATATCTAAAATAGCTTGAACCACTAAAATAGCCCATTTTGGGTGTGAAATGGCCAAGTTGCCAGGGCCATGATCGATCATGGCCAACCCATGATCGATCATGGGGTCTTCTGCCTGAATGCCAGTTTGTACCATGATCGATCATGGTTAACCCATGATCGATCATGCTTCTGGGAAATTCCTCAGATCAGCATTTTGCGAGCTTTTCACTAGCGCTTGATCAATCATTCGAAGGCCATTGCATCCTATGCCTATAAACACATAGAAACACAACAAAAGCACACCTAGCGGGACGATGTTAGATACAAAACTCGCCAAGACACTAATCTCGAGATAAGTGGATAATTAGGCAGAATTAAAGCAACAAACGCGACATGCGACTCCGAGAAAGAGCTTATGCATGACACTATTATGCGTTTATCATCTAGGGAGTCCCAGATTAAGGTTAAGCAGGTGCAACCATTTAGGGAAACTAAACAACTAGAGATTGCAGCTTTTAAGGAAACGAAAGATCGGATTTAAAGACTCTTTGTTTGGGACAGTAAGATTCTAAAGGACAAATGAAATTTAGGAGAAATTTCCCCACAATCGGCTTAACTTCATCATTACCCTAAAGGTAAATTTTGTAATTATTTGTGCCTCTCTTGTTAGTGAGTTCAATTCCTACGTGCTCCAACTTGCTTGCTTATTTTCTCGCGTTCTTAATATTGTGCTAAAATTGAACTTAAGGCCCATACCCAGTCATTGAAACAAGTTGAGTTTTAATCACCCACTCAATCATTTCCAATTGGTTGCTAACCCTAAGCCGTCACTTAATAAAATCAATCAACTAGCAAGCCAATTAGGGATCGATGTTCATAGGACCTCTTTGAAAGAAGAATGTGTTGGTCACTCCAATGAGTGCTTATCAAATTAATAATGTCTAGAAAAGATCTAGCATAAGACCCGAAGATGTCTAAGGAGGCAGGGATTTAAGTGACTTTATCCCCCCTCGTCTTTGCTGGGAACTCACTTGGTTGTTGATTTTGGTAGCCTTAACTGGTAAGCTAGCAATTCTCTCTGGAAAAGATAGGAGCACATTTTTTTAGGCGCATCAAGATATTGCGTTTTAAGCGCTCGTGGATAAATAAAATTGGACCATCCTTTCACACAAGCAAAGATAATTAAAACATTATTTGTTAGCTATTGTTGTGTTAGGAATTCTTTTGTGTGCACTTGAGTTTTTGAGTCCTTAGTTAGTAGTAGTTGTTCACGAAAGTTTGGACAGGTCGTGATTCTGCCAATCATCTAATATGATCCTTTAGTGAGTCATCATTACCATCTTTTGATTCACGTTCCATTTCTCTACCACGTATTCTTGTACCTCAGCCTCCACGTATTCTATGCTCCCAAGCTTCCATGGCTTGGATAATGAAATTCCATACACTCATTTAAGAAAATTCCTCAATGTATGTGCCACTTTTAGAAATCAAAATCTAGATGAGGAAAATGTGCGTTTGAGGTTATTCCCTTTCCCCCTTCAAGATAAGGCATATTTATGGCTTAACTCTTTGCTTCCAAATTTCATCACATCTTGGGATCAACTTGTTAAGAAGTTCATGTCTAAGTTTTACCCTATAAGTAAGACCAAAATGCACCAAGCAATTTAAGATTTTCATCAAAAACCAAATGAGCAATTTTATGAAGCGTGGGATCACTTCTAAGATTTCATCATCAAATGCCCTCACCATGATCTTTAAAAGAGCCGTCTAGTTCAAAGCTTTTACATTGGCATGAACCCTAGTTCACGTAACATGATTGAGTCTATGCATAGAGGGAAGTTCATGAGTCTCACTCATACTGAGGCCTATATCTTTTTTATGGTAGGAGAGGATTCCCAACAGTGGATGCCTCAAATGAATTTTCTAGGACTGATCCATCACCTAGGTCTGGAGGAATATATGAGGTCAAAAATTTATCCCGAGCTTGAGAATTTAATGCATGGGTTAATATCTTTGACCAAAACTGTCGAGGCTTTGGCTTGTTCCATGAAGCAACACACTATCCAACCCACACCAGTCATGAGTGTCCACAATGAGCCTAACACTTTTTCATGCACCATTTGTTATAGTTCTGACCACACGACACACTCATGCCTTACATTTTTTCCTAAACCTGAGCCCACCATGGAGTAGGCTTATAAAGTAAATAACTATAAGAAACCCACCCCTGCAGCCTTTAGTTAGCATTATAATCCTGAATGGAGAAATCACCCTAACTTCTCATGGAGGCAAGACCAACCTCCTCTCTAGCAACATTCACAAACTCAAGTTAGAGGTCCTCCAAGTTTTCAAACACATGTTAGGCAGCCTCACTCATAGTTTGCCACCCAAAGTAATATTCAGTCAAAATCATCTTCCATCCCAAGGAGGCCCGCTTCCTATGTCTTAACAAATTGTCCCTATGCCTGGTTCTTTATGATGGAAACTTAATACTAGGATCATTTAATATTGCGTATACATCGAACAAAAATTTTACGTAAAACCCTAGTGCGGAATTGAATTTTACCTTTAAGATCTCTTAAGTTTGATCTCGTCTCAGCATGAACAGGAGTTGGTGTAGACGAATCGAGAACATGGGCTTAATGGAACCTCACAATCTTCTATCGTATTACTTTCGCCATGCTATCTTGTACCGAGTGTGGGCTGCGGTATCACAAAGATTTCCTTATTTTCTCTCTATGGTACAAACCAAGGATTTTAATAAATGAATACTCCTTCTATAATTCTTGTTTCGAGCATTATGGAGTAGTCTTTTACTAAGGTTATGGAGGCTAATCGCGATATAATTTTTGGTGATTAGTAGCTCAATCCATGTTTAAAGTTTGATAAACAATTGTGAATCCTTTTCTTTTTCAATCTTCTCATCTTACAAGCTTTTTAGGTATTTTCATCTAAAAGATTAGACTTTATAGACCTTGTTTATTTAATTATTGTCTGTTAATGGTACCACAACATATTTGTATGATTCTAGAAAGCTTCTAATCTCTTTCCCTTATCTATGGACCTTTTCCCTATTTATAGAGATTATGAAGAGTTTTTAAAACACCATAGATGGTTTATAACTTTGTTTAGCTCATCTTTGATACACTTAATGATATTTTGAGTGCTTCATACACTTTACGTGATATTTAGACTCTTTATTGTCTTTCTTAAGTGATTATCAATTAGTTAATGAATCTATTGCATAAAATTCATTTTGTTTCATTATAAGGATTCACTATTTAATTTCCATTATTTTAAGCCATGATATTTTATATACATGCTTCATGTTAAACCTTTTTACAATTAGTTTATCATATTTATCTCAAATTAGCTTTATCGGGAATGGGTTGCCTAGTTTCACACCCGTAGCTAAAAGATAGATACAATAGCTTCATCTTTGGTAGGATGCTGCTTGCTTTTCTTTTGAGATAGCTTGAGCCCAGGAATGAGGTGCCTAACGTCGCACCCTTTGCTATGGAGAGATATGACAACATTCCCCATTCTCGAGAATATTGTATTAAAATCTTTGTATGAGATAGTAATTGTCGTTTCTTATATCGCAAGCAACTTTCGCTTACCTTAGTGTTTTCTTAACACTTTTTACTACCAAATTAATTTTACGTTGTTCAATAACCAATCCAGCTTACAAAACTAGAAAAATCATAAAATTTGTAATCCATTGCATACCTTTCCAACTATCTTTGTGGATCGATGCTCGAACTTCCGAGAATATATTATAACTTGACGGGCCTGCACATGGGCTAAGAGAACACGATATTTTATCAAAGTCAAGTTTTTTGCGTCTTTGTCGGGGATTTGGCGGAAAGACGAATTACGGGTTTTGTGTAAAATCATTCTATAATAATTTATTTTTAATTTATTTATTTTTCTCTCTTATTTTTGTTTTCTCTTGTAGAGTTTTCTAAGTGCTACTCGAAATCGGTCTTCTGGGCCCATGCTCGGACAATTATTTGTAGACATTCGAATTAGCTCTCCTGGAACACCAGTGGCTTTTGATAACGAGCAGCCGGAGCAAACATGGTTCCTCCGGTTCAAACAATGAGAGATTATCTTCAACCGCCTCGAACGACTTCCAACTCTTGCATTGTTCTTCCTGTCGGTCAAGCGAGAACATTTTCCTTCAAGACAAATTTGCTTTAACATATCCCTTCTTTCCACGGTATGAAATCTGAAAATCCATACTTATATTTAAAGGACTTCGAGGAAGTTTGCTCCATGTTTCATGAGGCAAACACCAAAAAGGAATTAATGCGTTTAAAACTCTTTCCTTTTTCTTTAAAAGATAAAGGAAAAATATGGTTGAATGTGAAAAACTATGAACGTGTGTGGAGTGAATTACCCTATTTGTGAAACATCTAAGCATTCGAGCTCATATGTTGGCCAAGCTCTATGCTTGGGGGTAATTGAGGGAGCCAAAAAATAAAAAGCCTAATTTGGACTAGACTTCAAGAGCTTAGGAACTCAATCAACTCACCATAGTGGGTCAAAATAAAGCCCAAGTTAAGTAGATGGACTGGACTGTTGGCAGACCATTCTCTACAACGATGGTCCTGTTGATGTAATGATGCTTCCAAGGTGGTTGTGCTGATGAAATATTTAGCCAAGACGGTCGTGTTAATGTGGATTATGGATAAGGATGGGGACACATGTAAAGTTCTAGAGTTATACCTAAGTTTTACCCTTTTTAGTCATTTACTGTTTGCCCTAATGGAGAATTTGTAACCCTAATTCTATATATATAAATAGAATAAAGAAAGCTCATTACAATGGTCCCGAATTTTAGGTAAGTAATCTTAGAGAGAGAAAGTTGGTAGTTTACTCGTATTGTTCTCTAATTTACTGCATTTGAGCCAAATATATAAACAAACATACAAAAGGATGACATACTACCAAAATAGCGTAAGAGCTACTAGAGGAACCTACTTACAAACCAAATCTTAGTCTCCTTTATTCATCATTTTCATTCATTAAATTGAATCATGCTAAGTCCAATCTCTAGTGGGGAGACCTAAATTTTTTGGCATCCAAAGTAACTTATAAAATTATTTTTATTTAGTCAAATAAGAAATTTAAATTAAATTTTCTAGGGAACCATTTTACAAAATTTTGTTAAATGGAGCTAAATGTGCTACATATAAAAAGTCAATTGAAAAATCATTGGTGTTGAGGGGGGGGGGGGGGGGGGGATGGTTCCCTCCAATGTAGGCATAGTTTCGTCCTTGCTTATTTCAATAGGCAACAGGTTCAAAATATCAAGAGAAAAATCTTATGAATAATTACAGTGCTATGAGCCTCTAGTGATATTTTAAAGTGCAAAGGAGTGAAGCTTGAAACCAAGAGATTAGAAATGGTATGGGTTGATGAAAAATTTGTACCAAAAGTGATAGTGTTTGATATTCTTATTTGTTATTTGCACTTTATGATGTAAATGGAACTACAATTGTATGAAGGACACATAAAATCTGATTGACTTATGTTAGTAAAGTTATTATTCTAGTGTGTTGGTTTCTAATTTTTTGTATTAATTTAAGGATTTTCGAGTCATAATAACATATATTGGTCAAAGATGAAGGATGAAATCAATAGGGTCCACTGAAATAACAATTGAAGATAGTATAAATTTCCTATGGTTTTCATTTTGTATGGATTAATGTAATAGATAGTTTGCACAAAAATGTATAAAACTTGGTGTTATTTGGGTTATAACGACAATATCTTAGTCTAGTTTAGTATGTTATAATGTTGTTGTGGTTTGCTATTGCTAGTGCATTTTATTGATTGTAGTTCATGTAATTCATATCCAACATGTTCAATTTGATTACAATAATAAGAAATAAATTTATGTAAATTCATTCCAAGACAGGTAAATGAGAGTCATGAAAAAAGGTTTGCGGGTGCTTCTTAAGGACGCCAATGTTGTTGGTGGAAACAATTTTCCATGATAGTTAACTACCACATTAAATGTTATTTCATAAGCCCTGACCACTGTCGTTGAAATTCTTAAACATTTTAGAAAACCCCCTCACAATGATAGCATGAAAGTGTCATGGTAACCCTTTCACGGCATGTTTTAAATGTCAAAAGTGATAATTTGGAAGTGATCGAGCTTTGTGTGGGGAAGACGATCCCCCTTGGGAATGTGGCATGATTATTGAGGATATAAGACTTTTGTTAAGAATTTCCAACTTCTCGTTAGATTTGTTAGAGAACGAGTAACGGAGGTGCGCATTCATTAGCATCTAAAGCTATTGATTTCTTTTGTTTCGAGATTGGGTTTCATCCCCTCCCTATATGAGGATTTCATAAAGTCACCCCGTGAGGAAGTGAATAGTAATTTATATTTTATAAAAATTTGTAAAGCAACATGCGAATTTTTGTTGGTCTATTTTAAAAGTTGCATCATAAATGAAAACTAAAGGACGCAGTTGATAAAATTTGTGTTATAGATTTACATAATTATTTGTTACTTAAAATTGTAACTTGATTACAAAGTAGTAGAATTTTTAAGCAAGAACTAATCAATATTTGAAAGCCTCTTCATTCAAATTGATCTATAAATAATCATGTAAAAACTTGCCCTCTTGTTTATTGAAATAGGAGTCATAATATACAAAGGAAAAAATAAGTAAGATATGGAGACAAAGGAAGAGCAAAATAAAAAGCGAATCCTTACAATCGATACAATTACTGAATTTAAAATGGCTGGGCATCTGTATGCACAATTGAAGTTGAAGTTGAAGCAGTCTCCCAAGACTTTTGAACTTCATTTATGTCATAGTCCACCTCTTCATAATGTTGTTGAATGGTTGATGCAGCATTCGACATTCTAATTGCTTCTAACTCCATCGCCACTTGTTTCATTGTAGGTCTTTGTCGCCCATTCAAGTTCGAACATCTTCTTGCAAGGTTAGCAACCCTTATGATCTCATGTTTTTTACCCTCATTCGAAATTCTACTATCAAGAATATCAAATATGCGGTTCTCTTCCATTGCCAATATGAAGTATGTTGTTAAACTTCGCATTCCATCGGACCTTGTTGAAGAGATTGGTTTTTGACCAGTTAAAAGCTCGATAAGAACTATTGCAAAGCTATAAACATCACTTTTCTCTGTAAATTGGCCTGATTGGAAGTACTCTGGATCCAGGTATCCAAGTGTCCCACATACTCGTGTTGTCAAATGAGTTTGATCAACTGCAATTGATCTTGAAGTTCCAAAGTCTGCCACTTTTGATCTATATTTATCATCCAAAAGTATGTTTGCCGACTTGATGTCGCGATGATAAATTGGAAATGAAGCAGAAGAGTGTAGATAGGAGAGAGCTGTTGCAACTTCAATAACAATCCGCAAACGTACATCCCAAGTAAGTGGGAAATCTTCGTTTTCATCTTGGATATATTGTAAGAGGGTTCCATTCGGGATGAACTCATAAACCAAGAGAGGAACTTCTGTCTCCAAACAACATCCATGAAGCTTAACGATATTTCGATGGTTAATTTGCGATAAAATTGCAACCTCGTTAATAAATTGGTTAAGCTGGCCTTCGTCTACCTTTGTAGACTTTTTAACTGCAACAATTCTTCCATCCGTTAACATCCCTTTGTAAACAGTTCCTTGACCTCCATGGCCAAGAATTCGATTTTCATTATAGTAATCGGTGGCCTTTTCCAATTCTTTGGAACTGAAAAGTCTTGTTTTCTCAATGTTCCCATCTTCACCACTAGACAATTGTTGTTGTAGTAACAAACCACCATTCCGCTTGAAGAATTTTTGCTTGAGCTTCATTTTCTTTCTTTTTCTTAGCAGCTTATACATCCACCACAACCCAAGAAAAAAAAGTATTGCTCCAAAACCAGTGCATGTACCTGCATTATCATGTTATGAGATGGGTATTATCACTTTATTAATATATTGAAGCAATATAAGGGCTCTGATTTACATTTGTATGACTTATTTCATTTTTCCTTAGTACGTTGACAAACTAGGGATCAAACTAATTACCTTTAATTTATCTATTGCTATGTAAAAGGCATAAAACTAAGTGGCTTATTATAAACCTTTCGATTTATTAGTTTAGAAAAGCCAAAAGCCTACTCACACTTTCGGAATAATTATAACACTAGGAAATGAAACTCCCACAATTTTGGCTCCACATATATATATAGAGACATGGGCGGCCCCATAAATTTTTTCCAAGAGTGGGTTAATAGTAATAGAAAAAAAAAATTATTCGAAAGTATAACCATATAGTGAAAATAAAATTTAATAGCATAATTTAAATATTTGAGTTCATACATAACGAAAAGTATCTAACAAAGTTGAGTTCAACGAGATTTTAATAATTCAAATTCATCTATTACAAACTCTAATATATATTTGAGCTGGACTAAGGAGTGAGCTAAAATTTAGCAAAGGGGTGGGCTTAAACTAATATTTACTTATTTTATTTATTTTACAAGTGCTAATAGGTTTTTAAAAATTTCCCCCGTGCAAAAACACGCCATATCCCCCCTGTGTCCGCCCTAATAGAGTCCAAATCTGATAAAAAAATTCCCCAGATCCTGGTTGTATATATATATTATTTAATTAAGATAAAATATCTTCCATGCACCATTGAGACTATATATTCAATCTCGAGAAATGAGATCGATCCTCCCAAAACAATATATACCAATAAGAGACTATTGCACCCATTGCCAATTAGTTTTAGGTTGAATACTATATACTCTATTATAGTATATTATCAGACTAAAGGCTTGACCACGTGGTAGGCCCGACGGCCATTTGCTTTATTTCCTTAATACATTCAGTAACAAGTTAGGCTAAAATAAAAAATTTTAAAGAATGGTTTCACTGCAGAATTACATGAAAAAGATTCAGGCCAATAGCTAATAACGCCATACAATTACGTACATATCTTTAGTCTTGGTTACATTTATTTTAATTGTAGTATATATACACATATATAGTGACATTCCTTCTTAATTTTTCTTTTTGTATTAATCCTATTAAGATAACTTAGCGGTAATAAATTTAAGAACATATCTATTCTTATCTAGCTTTAATTAGTATACATCCACAATTTGTATTTAAAAAATAATAATATACGTTTGATGTGTTATTTTCTATAATAGTGTTCAGTGACACTAAAAGCATTATCCCTACGAGCTTCAATTAAGTGATCGAGACATAAATCTATAAATCCTATTCTCTAGATTTTCACTACTTTTTTATTTTATTTTAGAGGTTAAATTATTACATGTCCTCTCTCCTTTTGTACGCCACCGTATTTTGCATCTTTCATTTCAGAATATTTAATCAATTTGGACCCTTAACTATTGCTATTTTTCAATGTGGAGCTTAAACTTTTTTTATTTCCAATTTAAAACTCAAACTATTAAAAAGTATCAATTTGGAACTTATGTTAACTTCCGTCCATTTCACTAACGGAGAGGGACCAAATGACAATTTCTGAAAGATGAGGGTAAGAATGGTAGTAATACCCATTTTCACAAGACTATATCTTACTCGATTTATGTCCAAATGATGCGATTCACATATGGTTGGAAAGCTCTTCCAATATAGATTATAAATATACTTATAATATTCAATAATAAACACTTTAAATGCCTCGAAATTGCTGCCAAAGTTGATAAAAAAAATTAGTTTCTTTTTTAAAAAAATCACGAGCCCATTTTCACAAGGCCATATCTCACTTGATTCACGTCCAAAGCTACGATCCACATATGATTGGAAAGCTCTTGCAAAATGATGCGATTCACATCCGAGTGTGATATGGCATCGATTTTTTTATTAAATTTGGCATCGATTTAGTGGCATTTATAGTACTTATTATTGAATATTATTAGTGTATTTATAATCAATGTTGCAAGAGCTTTCTAACCATATGTGGATCGCATCATTTGGACATAAATCGAGTAAGATATGGCCTTGTGAAAATGGGTGTTACTACCATTCTTACCCTCATCTTTCAGAAATTGTCACTTGGTCCCTCTCCGTTAATGAAATGGACGGAAGTTAACATAAGTTCCAAATTGATAGTTTTTAATAGTTTGAGTTCTAAATTGGAAAGGAAAAAAGTTTAAGTTCCACATTGAAAAATAGCAATAATTAATGGTCCAAATTGGTTAAATACTCTTCATTTTACTAAAATAACTCTCTTACGTCTGAATTTTCTTACCCTAGAAAATCCCTAAGGAAAAAATTAAGTTAGACATGTAAGAATAAATTTCAAGTATCCTATGTCATATTGTGTTTTTTTAAGTAACTTCAGGCATTAATAAGCGAATTACGTGTTAAATGAATGGTCATACCTATGATAACATTAACTTTGTATTTGGAGTTGTTTGCAGTTTCTTGACTTGTAAGAATTCTAGGGTCACAAATGCATCGATATCCTCCCCGATAATTCTCGCATCTCGCGCTACAATGATTCAAGGACTGGTCTTCACATTCGTTAATATCTGCAATACAAAATCAAGAAACAACTATATATCTATTTTATATTATAAAACCAAGCCTCAATTTTATCACTAAAATAACTTTTCAGTAACAACCAAATTTTATCACTAAAATGATGTTTTTCATCACACTCAAATCAGTGACAAAAGATTCCGTCATGAGATAGTCACTAAAAGTGCGTCAATTAAAGTCTGGTGAGAAAGAAAATGATTTTCGTGACAAAAAAATTTGATCACTACACTACAATGCTATTGAGTTATTTTATTTCAACTTAAAAATATAAATTAACTTGCTGATTTCGAGAACACCATGAAAGTAAACTGGGCAAATGGTTAATTAAGTTTCTTTGTTTTATCAACCTTGAATTTTACTTATGTTTTTTCTTCGATAAACTGGGCAAATATAAATGTGTATTAATATTGTTCTTTAATATTTTCAAAAATACACATATATAATTGCACATGATGAGAAAATACAGATAACTGTGAAGTTTGTCGCCTTTAAATTTTCTTGAACACCTATAGTAATATTTAACATGAGGAAAATAGAACATGAACGCGACCCACCTAAAAGACAATAAGAGTTGACAAACACGATTTATAAGTTTTGGGTTATAATAAACACTTTATAAGATGAGTTGAAATGAGAATTTTCTCTATTGTAGACACTACAAGACCCGATTGACACGATAAGACACCAATAACACCACAAAACTTCAATTTTGTGTAAATGTCATTTTGTTTCGTTATGTGCCATTTTTATCGTGTCATTTCTGAATTTATTGCCCTAGTAATATTCTACTGCAAAAATAGGTAATTCAAACTATAAAATTAATATACAAGGACACGCAATTAAAATTATATGAGAATATAACTTTAGCGATACATCAACAAATTAATATACCAATAAGAAAATTGATAATATAATACAAACATTTACACTTATTAGGAAAATAACAAATAAAGAATCACATGTAATTCATTATAAAACTCTAGAAATAGTATTTCGCTGTAAACATGATTCTCAAATTAATGAATTTCTTATTAAGGAGAAAAAAACAAAAACAAAAACAAAAAAAACTAATATTGAATTGTAAGCTTTATACGATTAAATTGTACTAAAATTTGCACACCTCATTCATGTGCAATATTAAACTTGATATTATATAGATATCTAAAACAGATGATTATCTTGTAAATGGACCCTTCAAAACCTTAGGGATTGAAACTTATGACAAGATTTGTAAGTATATGACAAAAACTGATAAATCAACCAACTTTAAAATTTATTTTGAAATCTCATAATTTTTAACATATTCAATCTTTTAGGCTTTGTAATTATTTTAATAAAAAAAAGTAATAGAATTATTTGTTTCAGAGAGAATATATTGATAAGTGAAATTGGAGGATAGAGAAAAATATAGGGTTCTATCGAAGTTAAACTCTTTAATTACATGTACGGTTCTTCAAAGCATGCATATTTTATGTGATTCTAAAATATCACAATTTACGAGAGTAGCATACGAAGGGTATTTCGGTAAAAAAATATGCACATTTAATTAATTATGATTTTGTTTTTACAAGAACTTTTTAAAAAAAATCATAAAAATTTCAACAGCTGCAGTAGAATAGAGATTGAGAGAGAAATATATATATTTACAAACCTTGACATCCATCGGGAATGTATGGGTTTCCTTCAAAACCCTCTTTACAAGCACAAGCAAAATTTGTAACCGACGACCCCTTAGAGAATTGTGTAGCATTATTTTGGAAATCTTCAGAAGGCTGACACAAAGAATTAAGGCTACAAGAATTACTTGTACCAACGTAACAATATGAACTATAAGGCAGCAAATCCCGGGTACGTCTTTGAGAATATTTGAAATTTCAATAGAGCACAGCACTGACTCTGACATCGTACGTCTTTGAGAATTGAGAAGAATTGCTTGACAAAGTCCGGTTTCTAGATGTGATTTGTGGATTTTCCACATCAACCCTCGCAGATTGTAACAAAATTAATAGCACCTGCACATATTTGAAATTTCTCAATTCGTGAATTATCTGATTTTAGTGTTTGGTTATAAAAATGAGTAATATGCTTAAGCTACTTAATTCTTAAGATATATATATATTAAATAAGAAAACGTAGAAACACAATTGAAATCACATAACTTATTACTATCAGAAAAGTTCATATGCCAAAAGTCACACTACATAATTTTTTTAAATGAAAAATATTATATTTGTGAAATTACAATGAAGCAATTATTATTCTTATTTTTTTTTTACAATTTGTGCATCCAAACGAGCCTACAAATATTTTAAGTATAGCCTTCTTTGTGTCATGATTACTTTTCAATCCCACCCGGGCATTGTTTTTTCTTTTAATTCTAAGGATATCTATGTTGGTATGTCAAAATGGCAGTGCTAAGAGGCTAAATATAGCCTACATGTTGCCATCAAATTGCACCGGATAAGGTTAAAAAAGGAAAAAAAATAAAAAGGTGAACATCTAATGCACTGTGCATCGTCTGATTGATGGTTTGACAGCCGATGCACTTTGCATTGTCTAATGGTTTGACAGATGACACATAGTGTGTCAGCTGTGACTTTTAAAAAAAAAATTTTTAAATCAGCCGATACATAGACGATACAATATCCTATATTAAAAAAACGAGCGGTAGCTAAAGAATAAATGAATAGCCCCACTCTACACGGGAATTATTTTTGTTGAAACAATTGCAACAAGGACATATACGATTATAATTAATAATAAAAAGGCATCTGGTTCGTGCATTATGTGTGGTTATTTTTTTGATACTGCAAGTATTTGGGATCGTCAATCTTATAAAAGTTTTACTCATATAAACAGATATAAATGAATTTTTACGATTGTTTAAGAAAGTCATAAAATAGTCAAAAAATGTATAATCTATGAACGTTCCCATTGAAAATTAATCAGTTGATGTAGCATTACTCCAGACAAAGTATGAATACAATACACAAACACAGACATATACATATACATATGTATACACAAAATTGCCAGATATATATATATATGTACCTCCACACCAATGCCACTAATGAATGGCCTAGGTGGATTGAAAGAATTGTTGCAAGTTATAATGAAGGTTTCATCTCGGGCACAATCAGCTCCGATACCAAACGGGTATGGAATTGTAATATTGCTTCCACCTCTGCATCTGAACGGACAGCCGGGTTTTGTCATAGCCGTCTCGTTGCTATATTTTGAACGTTGTGCCAAGGCTTTGTAATTCATTAGGCTAAGCTGAAGTAGTATTAGTAGTACCATTAAAAGAAGGTGCAGCTGGGTACCCATTCTCTCTCTCTCTCTAGAGTGTAGATGTTGATCATGGGTGTGTTTGGGTTGTATCATGTATGTATATATAGAGTAGCACGATGCATGGCGAGTACTTTCCATTGTAAGTTATGGTGGACACCTCTTTAAATTAACACATATTTGGGTTTTGAGATGATGATTTAACTTTTTAATTATATTTATTTGATGCTATAAAATTCATTGTAGGCAAGAGACCAAATACTAGTGGCCGAAAATCAAAGCATGTGGAAGTTGATTTGCTATTATTACTATACAACCCAACGCGAGTGATCGGAGGACTTATTTTGCCTAAGAAGTAAAGAAGGATATATGACATCTACTCATAAAAAGTAGAAAGCTTCAATTTATTTTCTATCTTCTTGCACAAAACAATTATTTTTCCTATTATTTTTAAACTTATAATACAAGTTTTTTTTTGAAAAGAGGATTGCTTTAGTTAACAAAAGAGTCGAAGGAAACATAAAAGAAAAGAAAGAGCATAATATTAAAAATAAATTTGCAATTAATTTTCTCAATTATATACAAGTGGCAATCATGCACGGAGGCCGGCACCATTATACTTAATTAGAGCAAGTTTGGAACTTCTTAAATTTGGACCTTGTTTTACTGTAAAATTGGATTTGTATCCAATTCTTTCTGAAATTGGAACCTTCTTTTAGTGCAAAAACATATTTACAATATCTATGCTGGAGCTCCAGTGAGGTCTCAGAGTTCTAGCAATGGGGGATGGTGGTGACCGGTGGTAATTTAAAAAAAAAAGGGGGAAAAAAGGAAAGAAATGGAGGACAGGTATTTTAGGTAAAGACAAATGAGTATCCTTATCAATGTGTATAAATAAATCTTATTGGTGTGTTTAATAAATAGTATATATTAAGATTTGAAGAGTGTTTTAGAGTTTAAATTAAAGCACTATGCAACCCGCCTCTTCAAAATGAAAGATAAATTATTAAAATTTTTAAATTTTTTTTGAAAAAAATATTAAAATTGTAAAGACACTTGAAGATGCTTTTAAGTATATTGTTTCTATCAGAAACGGACCCAAGTTGTCTTTCTCAATCTAAGAGGTTAAAGTTGGAAAGGAAAGTAATGTGAAAGTTTCTAAGCTAGTACTACACAAGATAATGAGAGTGATTGATGGACTTTTCTAAGCATAATTGAAAAAGCTGGTATTTTGCTTTCCAAATAATTTTCAAATAGTTTTAATAGAAAATTAACAACAAATCTAGTGGGATTTAGAATTGGGATTCAAAACATTACATCATCTGATAATAAGATAAATAATAATAATAGATGTTCACAGAAAAAATGATAGAAAATAATAGCAAACACAAACGATTTTTGTGAGAACTTGAAAAGTGAGTTGAGTGATGCTTGTAAAGTTTATATTTTTGTTAATTTTATTCCTTCGACAAAAACACGTTTAATTATAAGTTATTTGAGTCGTTTGAGATTAAATCTGAAGAACTGCAAGCAAGCCAAGCTACTGAAACGATGCATTGAAAGTTTACATCGAAATAGATATGGCTAGCATTAACATTTGAATTTAATTACCTATGTGGTATTTTTACAAAAACCTGTTGAGTTGAATTATTTACTATTTTTGTAAAGTGTTTTTCCTACATCCGTAATGTTTCAGGAAACAGAATTTATGAGAAAAAATTTGAATTATATTCTTAATATGTTTTTAGAATTGTCCCAAAAATTTGGATTCAATTATAGTTCAAATGGATTTAATACACAAAAAACAAAAACAAAAATTTTAAAAATTTAAAAAACTAAAAAGATTTAAATTAAATAAATAATAAAGAAATGTTGAAAAGCAAGTGTGTCAGATTTTTAAAACCAATTTGTGTACCTTTTTAAATGTGTGGTTGCTTTTTAAATCAAAGAATATTGTCATGTGCCATTCATTAGATGGTGGTCTAAAAAGAAAGGTCTACCGGTCTCACACTATTTGCGAGTGGCGGGATTGAATTCCCAAATTTGGGACCGATTGGTGTAATTTTGTGTAACTTAAAAAAGGTCTCCGGCACGTGTAGTTAAAAATAAAAAATTTCTATCATTGCCCTATTCTCTACGTGCATATATATATATAATTATTAATATAGATAAAGTTATGTGAATTAATGAGTAAAAAGGACCACCATATTTCTTTGATCGTTCCTTTCCCCAAATTTCTTGCAGAGCACATAATATAGAAAATGCCTTTCAAAAAGAAAATTATGTAGAGAATGATTGCAATAAAATTTTGTATAAGGTATTACACCATGTTTGAGAGTCGATATTACGTCATATTTGATATATATATATATACAGATACAAAAATTTTCAAGTACGGGCCGATCCTTTATACGGCGGTTTTGGATCATAGAAAACACCCACAATGTTTTTATGACGGAAAAACGTTATAAAAAGGTCAGGTCCGTACTAGAAACGGACTTCATACTTATATACTAATGTCCATCTCCACAAACTATATTTATATAATACTTAATTCTTATTGATATTGTATATAGATAGTTATAACAGAATAAAAGCATTGGTAATTAGTTTTGTGAATAACATGTGTTATCGAAGTTTATGGTCAATGTCTCAATTTTTTACGTAAATATTATTTTTATTGTAGTTTTGGAAATATAAAAATAATTTTATAATTGTGCAAACCTATTAAAAGTCCTGTCCACACTTTACATATAGTGTATCTATATGAGACAACTCTTTAGATGGCGATCATGTTTCTAAATAAAATGACCGTTCAATTGAAATATAACTACTAGGTGGGTTTTATTTTTTTCATTAATAATTCTATAGATAATTTGTATGATAAGCAGATATTCATAAAATGTTATTAAAATATTCAATTATAATAAATTGGAAACTGTTTTCACAATCCGATTTTATATTCATGAGTTTATTTTTCTCAAGAAAATTTAAGTGTTAAACAGTGGCATACTCATGCATAATTATTGCATCCAAGTAACTTGGAGAATTATATATAATCTAGTTGTGTCCCTTTCAACATCCAATTCTGAGAAAAGAAAATTAATATAAAGGAAGAAAAAGTGTACTGTATTTCAATTTTACTTTTAAAAGTTCGCGAGGGAAGGCCGCTTCCTTTATTTATTGTAGTTGTGACCACAAGCTTTAAACCCAAAACTTATTGTCTCCAATCAATAAATTTTGGTTTTGACTATTGATTAAGGTAAAATTCGAGCATACATACAAACGTGTGAAAAATTTGAACTGGATTTTTAATTAAGACGTAGCGTATATGAAGTACAAATATACTAAAGAGGCTCTTCAAAGTTCAAATCCTACATGTACCTATAAGAATTAGAAGAGCCGCATCATATTTGAAGGCTCTAGTAAACTCTCCAAACCTCCACTTACTCTCCAACTTTTGAAGAGACATAACTCTCACCCCGCAATTTTCAAATGCCAAAAACAAAATTATATTTGATAAATTAATATTATACTAGTTAGCCTAGATATACAAGTAATATGATACTTAGTAATTCTTTACATTAATAACATGTAATGATATTTGGTCTAGTTATAATGAATTGTGTTTCTTCATATACACTTAAGGCCATGAGTTCAAAATTCAAATCCTTAAACATTAATTATTTTATAAGTATACTAGGTTGAAACCCATGCCAAAGGCACTACCATTCATTCAAAACATATCTTAAATCTCAACAACACAATTCTTTATGTCTTAGACATTTTTGGATTCAAAAACCATTGCCCATTACTGTATATACTAGGTCATAACTCATGCCTAATGCACCACCATCCAGTCAAAAAGTATTTCAAGGAGATGTGTGGGTGAGAGAAGCGGAAAAATAACCTACAAAAATTAACCTGGGCTGTTGGTTTTGTGTAAAAGTGATATTTAAGTATACAATTTTTTATAAGAGACATATATTTTAGAATTCAAATATATTTGCCACTTATTATATAGATTTTTTTTAATGGAGCAAAGTCCATGTCTTTCTCAATCTAAGAGCTTCAAATTGGAAAGAAAAGTAAACGCAATACGTTGTGGGCAAAAGACCAAATGCTTGTTGCTGAAAATTAATTTTTGGACTTTCCAGCATTTCTCAAAACAACAGACTTCGAATTTATCAAGAGATTATTGAAGAAATACACAATGCTTCGATGAATCCCGGTCTATTTACTTATTATAGGTATTTCTAGAAATGTTACAAAATGTGATCAATGCAAACGATATTGTCTTGTTGACGATGTAACTATAACATAGTATTTAAACGATTTTTATATTTTTTGTTGACTTGAGTTTCACGTAGATATCGTATTGTTCAAGAAATCATAACATTCATATATTCTTATATATATATGGAACGTTGATCCGACAACGTTCTTATTGTTTTTGATTGATGGTGTGATTTTACAAAGTTAGCGTTTGATCGTTGTAAGAATCCGCAAATGCGACCCCCGGGTCTCGTCCCCTTTCGGTTGGGCGTCTGAAACGTCAGAACGAATCCTGTCATCCCATTTGCTAGAGTGTCTTTGTTGATTCATATCATGTGTCCCTATGTTCTATTTCTAGATGCAAAGGGGTTCATTCAGAGTCGCCAGTACGTTTTACGAGAAAACGGACAAAATGGTTGTGTAAGAGGAAAGGCTACAATTAAGCCTTTCTTTACACGTTTGTCTACGAAACCAGGATTCTATAGGGTTCAAAAACTATATTACGATTTGGGAAGGTGTTAAGCACCCATTCCGCCCTTTCGGTCTCTAGTGGTCTTTATATGTTTATTCTATGTTGAAAAACTTAGATGCTTTTACTGACAGTCTACTACTTTCTAAATGAAAACCCTAATTTGGGAAAACGGGAAAAGGGATGAAGAACCTTTATGTTCCAAGATCCGATGTTGAGTTTTGAGAAATGCAAATACAAGTGACAAAAGTTATTTTCTTTAGAGATGGAGTTTCCCGTATTATTTCTCGGATAATGCCGGTTTTCTCGAGTTTTGACTTGTTTTGGAAAAAGTTTGGATCTTATAGTGGAACTAATTCAATATGGAATTGGAACTCTTGAGGGGAGTTCTACCGGACGTATCACAATCTATGAAACAGATAGGATATACCAGGTTTTTAATTCCTAAGTAAGTTTTACCGGTCCGGGTTTTGAAAACAGGATTTTATCCGGATGGTAATGTACTTACTCTTCTGGTTTTGCAAATGGTTTTATCAGGGTCTTTTGTTTCGAAAACGATAGACTATTTGTAACTTGGCAATAAGTTTATTCAAATAAAATGTGGACAAAACAACAGAAATAAAACAAGTACACATATATTTAATGTTAAATAGTAGAAGAGACTTTCTTTACCTTCCCGACGAGAATAATAATAAGAAAGAAAATATAATCCGGCGGAGAGATTTCCGGCGATAATAATCTTTTCCTTCTTCAGATATTTCTGAGAATTCGATTCCAGGGACATGTCGAGTGTCGGAAATAAATTCGATAATTCTTCAGAAATAAGATGGTAATAGAGAATGCTTGACGAAAAGCTAGAAAATCAGATTTTTAAGCTTAGAATTCTTCAATCCCAAGTTGCTGTCTTCAACCCTTGGGGGGTGTTGGCCTATTTATACTGCTCGGGGAGGATTGTCGTTCGACACTTACCCAAAAAGGGCATATGTCGCGCGACAATGCGTCCAATGTCGCGCGACAAACGGCTGAAGTGATGTTTCTGACAGACTGATGTGTCAGAGAATGGATGGTCTGGTGCAGAGGGGGATTGTCGCGCGACAATGTGGGATTGTCGCGCGACATATTAGTGATTGTCGCGCGACAATATGATATGTCGTGCGACAATCTCTCTTAAAAACAGGTTTGTTGGCCAACAAACCCTCTCGGGGTAGTTTCGGGTGCTCGGGTGGGTCCCGGGCCCAAAAACAGTAGTTCTTGAAGGTCGTTAGGGTTCTTGCGGGGGTCACGGATCGGGGTGTCTACAGACCCTCTCGACTCAAGCTCCTTGTTTGCAAGGAATTGAGGCGACTGGAAGAGACCATGATCCATGGCTCCCGCATGAACTCTAAAGGAGTGTGTGTACGCAGAAAATGTTCGTGAGCACCTCCAGAGAGGGCTTTGTGTTTGGCTTTGCCTCCGGAGAGGGCTTTTGTTACCTCATTGCCTCTTTCGAGGGCTTTCATTTGCTCTACTTGCCTCAGATGGGAGGACTACCATTGTGCCTCAGGTGGGAGGACTACCATTGCTGCACTGTGCCTCTCTGGGAGGGCTTCGCCTCAGGTGGGAGGACTACCATTGCTCCACTGTGCCTCTCTGGGAGGGCTTCGCCTCAGGTGGGAGGACTACCATTACTACACTGTGCCTCTCTGGGAGGGCTTCGCCTCAGGTGCGAGGACTACCATTGCTACACTGTGCCTCTCTGGGAGGGCTTTTGATCTTCTCGCCTCAGGTGGGAGGACTACCATTACGCCTCAGATGGAAGGACTACCGTTGCTACACTGTGCCTTTCTGGGAGGGCTTTTGATCTTCTCACCTCAGGTGGGAGGACTACCATTGCGCCTCGGATGGGAGGACTACCATTGCTACACTGTGCCTTTCTGGGAGGGCTTTTGATCTTCTCGCCTCAAGTGGGAGGACTACCATTGCACCTCAGATGGGAGGACTACCGTTGCTAGACTGTGCCTTTCTGGGAGGGCTTTTGATCTTCTCGCCTCAGGTGGGAGGACTACCATTGCTACACAGTGCTTTTCTGGGAGGGCTTTTGATCTGTAAGAAACGAAACAAAATTGCCTCTGGGAGGGCTTTTCGTGAGTAATTTTGGCTCTGGCGAGGGCTTGTGTTGGTGATTTGCCTCCGGAGAGGGCTTGTGATTTGTGATTTGCCTCTGACGAGGGCTTGTGTTAGTGATTTGCCTCCGGAGGTGCGAGGACTACCATTGCTACACTGTGCCTCTCTGGGAGGGCTTTTGATCTTCTCGCCTCAGGTGGGAGGACTACCATTACGCCTCAGATGGAAGGACTACCATTGCTACACTGTGCCTTTCTGGGAGGGCTTTTGATCTTCTCACCTCAGGTGGGAGGACTACCATTGCGCCTCGGATGGGAGGACTACCATTGCTACACTGTGCCTTTCTGAGAAGGCTTTTGATCTTCTCACCTCAAGTGGGAGGACTACCATTGCACCTCAGATGGGAGGACTACCGTTGCTAGACTGTGCCTTTCTGGGAGGGCTTTTGATCTTCTCGCCTCAGGTGGGAGGACTACCATTGCTACACAGTGCTTTTCTGGGAGGGCTTTTGATCTGTAAGAAACGAAACAAAATTGCCTCTGGGAGGGCTTTCCGTGAGTAATTTTGCCTCTGGCGAGGGCTTGTGTTGGTGATTTGCCTCCGGAGAGGGCTTGTGATTTGTGATTTGCCTCTGACGAGGGCTTGTGTTAGTGATTTGCCTCCGGAGAGGGCTTGTGATTGTGATTGCCTCTCTTTAGACTGCTAGAATGAGAGAGAAATTTTTGCACAGGTGAAAAGAGCTTCTCGGGGTCTAATCCGGGTGTCCGTTTCCCTGTATTTTTCTGAATTTTACTCTTATGTTCATCTTGAGTGAAGATACTTCACTCAGAAGGTAATTTTCGGATTTCTTTTGCTCTCCGCAGAGTGATGGTCCGAGGTTTTCCAAACCATCTCTTCTGTATCGTGCTGAAAAGAAAATTTGTTTGAAAGTTCAATCTCTGATCTCTGTTCTCTTCTTAGTTTTCTCTTTTGGTGGGCCCACATCGTATTCTATTTTTCGATGCCCTTATTTCTCCCTCTTTTGGGAAAGACTTTTCCAGGCCTTTTCTGTTTTTGACCAGGAGTCTTTTCATCCCTTTGTCGTGATCAGGAGCCTTACTCACCCAAAACGAAGCCCTGAGCCGATTTTGGCCTAGCTGTCACTTTTGGTATGGCTCTCCCTGTCACTCTGCATTTTTGTTTCTCTCGCTCGCTTTGGGCGCTCATGCGGGTTTCTTCTCTTTTCTACTCTTTCAATTTTTTCTATTCCCGTCTTATCTTGCTATTATGCTTTTTCTCATTTGATGGTCTCGGTCCTTTCTGGTAGATTAGAGACTACTTTAACCGTTGTATTTCGTCTTCGCATTTTCGGAGAGATGATTTGGAAGTCTTTTCTTGGAATTTTTCATCCTGGGTGTGCGGTTTTTAGCAATTTTTTCGAAAACTGCTTCTCGGAAGTCCTCATGCAAGAGATAAAATGAGACAAAGGTCAAAAAATCAGGGGACGGGATGGGTTTGTCGCGCGACACTTCGGTGTCTGGCTCTTTGTCGCGCGACAATGTGGCCATTTGTCGCGCGACAAACTGCCCTACTATATAAGCCCCTTGCTGAGCTCATTCCACCTCATTCTCCCATTTCTCTTTCTCTCTCTAGCTCTCTTTCTCTCTCTTTCTCTCTTCTCCCAAGCGCGGAAGCCCTGCCGCTTTTCCGACTTTTCCGACTCTTTTCACATATTACATATACACGGATGGATCCTGCACATCTCGATAGACTTGCGGGTGACCAGGAGGAGGTCACTTTTACAGACTCTCAGGGCGTTCTTCGCTGCAGTCCTCACCACGACGACTGGGAGGACTTGGATTGGTACGGCGAGGATGGGGTGGACCGCGGTCGGGCAGTGGTCTACCGGGACGTGACCCGGGTTGCTCCAGTTCCGGAAATTCCTTGGCTCTTGATGGAGCCCGTTTCTCACGAGATCCATCGACGGTCTCTGGTACGTCTTCTTTTCGTGTATTTATCTGTTCTTTTATTTCTGTCGTTTCCTGCATGTATTTTAAACAATGTTAGTATGCATCTCTGCCTAGGAATAACGTTCGATTTAGTGAACTCATACTTTTTACCTGTAATACCTCCTTGATCTTGGGAATCTACTTAATGTACCCCCATGACTCTATAACTCTCATAATTACACCAAAATACCCTCAGGTTTAGAAAATTACATAATTTACCCTCATAACCCTATATCTCTCATAATTACACCAAAATACCCTCAGGTTTTGAAAAATACATAATTTACCCTTATAACCCTATATCTCTCATAATTACACCAAAAATACCCTCAGGTTTGGAAAATTACATAATTTACCCTTATAACCCTATATCTCTCATAATTACACGAAAGTACCCTCAGGTTTGGAAAATTACATAATTTACCCTCATATCCCTATATCTCTCATAATTATACCAAAATACCTTCAGGTTTGGAAAATTACATAATTTACCCTCATAGCCCTATATCTCTCATAATTACACCAAAATACCCTCAGGTTTTGGAAAATTACATAATTTACCCTCATAACCATATATCTCTCATAATTCCACCAAAATACCCTCAGGTTTGGAAAATTACATAATTTACCCTTATAACCCTATATCTCTCATAATTACACCAAAATACCCTCAGGTTTGGAAAATTACATAATTTACCCTTATAACCCTATATCTCTCATGATTACACCAAAATACCCTCCTAATCCTGTACTCGTTCCTTTTGTCCGCAGTGGGTTGGCCGTGGTTGGGGTTCTCCCAACACCATCTTTTTAGAGTGGCGACAGGCACCGGCCCCTGTCCAGGAGTTGCTTCTTGCGACTCCTTTTGGCTCTCTCTTCGATGCCCTCCCAGAGCGGGTATCTAGGGCAGCTGTGTTGGTGTCAGCTCTGGCCTGCCATTGGTGGGACACCACTCACACTTTTCACTGGGGCTGGGGGGAGATGACGATGACCCCCCTTGACTTGTTTGCTCTGACCGGGATTCCTTTAGGGGGGTCCCTATACAGATTGATGTCCCCTTGCGTCTAACAGTAGAGGGCATCGTTGGTGCATCAGGATGGTTTTCGGAGCGGCGGAGTTCCGGTGATATGATTCCTCGGGCCGTCTTGGTTACCCGGCTAGCCACGGAGAGAGCCCGATTAGCTGCCTCAGGAGCGCCGATGACCCGTCAGGAGGCGCGCCAGTATGCCCGCGTCCTTCTTCTACTAACGCTCCACGATCTGTTCGAGGTCCGTGGGGGGGACACGGCCCATCTCTGGTGGCTGCCCTACCTTCAGGACTTCAGCATTATGTTCAACTATGATTGGGTTGATTTTATTCTGGCCGTCCTCTATGACTCTATGGACCAGGTTTCTCGCCACTTAGCCCTCAACCTTAAGGGCTTTTCTCTGCTGTGGGAGATATATACTTTTGTTCCTCTAACCTCGTTCCAATTCTTTACTTTTTACCTGTTGGTTATTGCTGATACTTTTTATGTTTCTTCTTCAGAGTTGGTTTGTGGCATATACCCGTCTGGGGCGCGCCCAGGTGGATCTCCTCGTCGAGAACGAGGATCAGTTTCTCTTTCTCCGCCGATTCATCGCGGGGAACTATAGGGCTCCTTATGTATACCGGACTCGAGAGACCGGTGCTGCTGCCGTTCATGACCTGCTGGAGGAGTAGGTAAATATTTTAGTACTCTTTCCTTTCAATAAATAAATGGTAAAATAGAATATATAAATAACTGAAATAAAATTTTGTTCTCCTTGTAGATTGAGTGAGCCCCCTGGGGTGATTTAGGCCTTCATTTCGGGTATGGCCGTGCTCTGACCGCCTCGAGGACCAGGCGGCTGATTAGGGATGAGTACGGCCTTCATTTTTACTTAGGCGAGAGAGTTATTCGCCAGCACACACCGGCCCAGTGGCCTCGAGTTCCACTATTTCCACCGATTCTGATGAGGCGGACGGGCGAGATTGATCCGGTGACGGTGCAGGCCTTGGTTGACAGGCTCGGTTTTCAGACGTTCACTGAGGAGGGAGACTATGCCGCTTTTGCTGCCCATTATCTGATGAGGGAGCCGAAGGGGACTCGGGGGTGGGTCTTCTATGAGAGATATCGGGCTTTTGGAGGAGATCCCCATTACATACGGGGACAGACCCACTTAGCTAGGGCGATTCTGGGTCATCTGCCACTTGTCCCCGACCAGAGGGACAACATTCTAGATTTCGAGGACGAGGACCCCGAGGGAGAGAGGGACATTCCTGCTGCTGCCGAGGGTGGCGGTAGGTCAGGGGGTGAGGGAGGTGATACGATAGCGGCTCCGGAGCAGCCGCCTCAGACGACACCCATGGAGGAGCAGCGCGCTGAGGGTTTTGAGTTCCCTACCAGCCCTTCTGTGTCTCCAGAGGTCCTCTTTGCTGCTTCTGAGGCTGCTGAGGGGAGAGCGGGATTTTCTGAGAGGTCCTGGGATCCTGCGGACCTTGGGGCAGATTACGAGTAGTTCGGGCGGACCCCTCCTGCTGCGGCGACTACTCCTTCTAGTGGGGTTCCGCATTTGAGGGCGACGGCCATGGTAGATCTTCCAGGGGTCCGTACCTATGACACGTTGACTCCTCTCCCGACGACTGCTATGGGGCCTCCAACCCGATCTCCAGGTCTTGGCGGCTCATCTTCTCGCCCTCTCTTGTTCCCTATCCGCGAGGAGGGAGGGTCCACTTATGCGGCTGTTTCGGAGGGGTCGTCTATGCCATGGGTAGATCTACCCCCACTTCCCAGAGATATCTCTTATGTCAGCGCCGGTTTACGTCGCTATCCTGTCCCGGAGTACCCTCTTCCTGAGGATACTTTTGACTATCTGGGTGGTCGCCCTGGTGACGAGGTACCTTTTTTTACCTTCTCTTGATTTTATCTGTACTTATTTATTCTCTTGACTGTGCTAATTCTTTTATCTTGTGTCTTTTACAGAGGGTGAGTGTACGGGTGGCAGATCTGCGGGCTTAGCATGCCCAGTACCTCTATAGCTGGAACCTGCTCCAGTACGTCGGTCGAGACCCTCCAGCATACATGCGTGACTATCAGAGGGCTATTGACGTCTCTTTATGGCCAGACGACCCCTTGACTTCCTCTCATGCCCAGACGGAGTCTAGGCGGAGTAGCAGTCGGACCTCTAGGCAATCCCGATCCTCGATGATCCGCCCGATGGCACCGGTTCAGTCTACGGGGCCTTCCCAGGTGGCAGTTCCTCCTGTTCCCGGCGTCCCAGTCATTGATCTTACTCCCGAGGAGGGCTCAGGTGATAGTGGGAGCGTGTCAAAATGCGCTCGAGTAAATTAGTTTTCCCTTTCTGCATTTTTGTTAGTTCGGACAGATTTGTATTTATTTAGACATGTTTAGACAGATATTTAGTTTTTAAAAACTGTTCTTTTATTGGATTTATGAAATATCTTTCTTTGTGTCTGATTATACTTTTATTCTCTGTCTGTGAAAGGTATATATATATACATGAGTCGGCGATTTAAAAGCCATACCTTGTAGCATAGTGATACTTATGTTTTCCTGCAAAAGAACAAAGTGAGAACAAGAAAGCATCCAGAAATGATTCTTTTGGCAAAAATGACTGTTATGTGTAAGGAAAACAAAAATAGGGTGACCCTAAATGGGTTTGTCGCGCAACAATCCTTCCTGGACATGGGTTTGTCACGCGACAAACAGGTACAAAACCCTCTTTTTTCCTATAAATACACCCATCTTCCTTCCTTCATCCCCACACCTTCCAAAAATGTCCTCTTATCGCACAAAATTTGATTTTTCTTACGTCAATGCTCGAGATGCTTTGATATCTTCTGAAAACGGTCTGAACTTCGGTGCTTTTAGTCCTTTAGTGGGCTGGTGCCATCGTCCCGTCGATTTTTCCTTTCTGTTAGGTGCTTTGTATTTTTGGAGTCCTGCGGACCATCTCTTCTGCTTTGGATTAGATGAGCTTTGTCCGACTTACGAGGAGTTCTCTTGGCTGTTGCGTTCGGACGTTCGTCTCCCAATGGCAGTTTCCATAGAAGAAATCGGTCCTCGAGATATGCTGATTTCTTTGTTATCCATTCCCCAAGTGGCCTATGATGGTTTTATTACTGACGGACTCCTTGACCTCCATAAAATGGTGAGGTTCTTTCATCGTTATGAAGATAGAGCCTCTTACGGCGTGGGGCATACTGCGGCGGCCCTGATCTGCCTTGTTTCTGATATGTTACCAGTGACGGGCTCTTCCCGTGTTGATCCGACTATCCTGAGTCTGATTTACCAGGCTAGAAATGGGGAGTCTATAGTGCCGATCGTTCTTGCAGAGACCCTGAATGGTCTCGATGATATTCAAAGGGGGGCTTCACCCTTCTTCAGGGGGAGTCCGCGTTTACTATACATGTGGTTGCTGGAGCGCTTTCGATCGGTGGGTTTCAACGGGGTTCGGCTCGATAATCCGACGCATTTCTTTCGTCGTCCCCTCCTTGGGGCTTTGACCATGTCTTCCTCTGATTGGACGGTGTGATTTTCGGAGAACTTTCGGGCTATCCGGTGGAACATTCCTTGGTGGAAGCTGAGGGAGATGGTGCTTAGTACAGGGGGTCAGAACTATGTCCGGCTTCGCGGGCTTTGGTTTACCTCCTTTTATCTCCCAGGACGTCTTCTTCGGCAGTTTAACGTTCCTCAGGAGGTTCCCCTTGGTCTGAACAACTTCTCCTTTGAGTCTAAATTTGTGACCCCGCATGTTTCTTTGTCGGTAGAGAGGATGTGGCGTGCTCGACTGACTCGTCAGTTCAACTATGCCAGTTTCGGTATTACCCGGCCCCTTCGGGCTGACATTATCCGCTCTTGCTGGCAATCTCTGGAAGGAGAACTGATTGCCGACCCCCTTCAATTGGAGTGGTTCCGATTCATGGATACTGAGGCCACTGAAGACAACATTGTTTTTACGTACCAGATTTTGGACGAGGCTCGAATCGATTTGGCTACTGAGGACCCAGTGTGGCCAACCCCTAGGGATTAGTCTCTTCTGTATGTTGTATCTCCTTTGTAACTTTTGGTGCTCTGAACCACTGTTTAATAATATATGAAGGACTGTTTATAGGAAATAAATTTCTTCACAAAGTTTAAACCGGGCCTAAAGTCACTTCTCAGGTTGCCTACGTTCCCCTTTTTGATTTTTTCAAAACAACATAATTTTTGTTGGGGCTCAGGTTTACGTAGTTCTTGTCTTACATGTTAAACCTATTGATAATACTTCTTCAGTCGATTCATGTTGACCGGAGAATGCAGTAACTGTCCATCCAAATCAGTTAGTATAGCGGCACCTCCTGTATCGATTTCTTTGACGATGTATGGCCCTGTCCACTTCTGACCGAACTTTCCCCTTGGGTCCCTGGCTGGTTCTCGAATTTCTTTCAATACGATATCGTTCTTATTAATACCCCGAGTCCTCACTTTCTGGTTAAATGCTCGGGCAATTCTCTTCTGATACCCTTGATGGTGGTACGCGACTTTCAATCTCTTTTCATCCAGTAGGGCTAGCTCGTTATAACGTGCCTAGACCCACTCCAGTTCATTGACTTGATTCTCTAGCATTACCCTGAGGGAGGGGACCTCTAACTCAATAGGGAGGACTGCTTCCATCCAGTATGTAAGAGAAAATGGGGTTGCCCCGGTGGAGACCCTCTCGGTGGTGCGGTATCCCCACAATGCATATGGTAATTTCTCCGGCCAGTCCCTGCAGGTGTCGGTCATCTTGCTTAGGATATTCTTCAGATTCTTGTTGGCGGCTTCAACTGCCCCATTGGTTTGTGGCCTGTATGGCGAAGACCTATGTCGGATAATATCGTATTCTTCCATGAATGTATTAGCTTCTCCTTCGAAATGGGTGCCGTTATCCGAGATGATCTCGTGTGGGACCCCAAAGCGGCAGACAATATTCCTTTTGATGAATCGGGCAACTTTTTTGGCGTCAAGGGTCTGGAAAGACTCAGCTTCTACCTATTTGGTGAAGTAGTCGATGGCCACTAGTATGAATTCATGGCCGTTGCTGGCTTTGGGCGAGATCTTCCCAATGACGTCGATTCCCTAGGTTGCGAAAGGCCAGGGAGCAGTCATATTGTACAACTCTTTTGAAGGAAGCTTCTGGGATTTAGCATAAATTTGGCACTTGTGACAACGGCGTACGTGGTTAGCGCAGTCATTTTGCAGGGTAGACTAGACATAACCTTGTCTGATGATTTTGCGGGCAAGTGTATGTCCGCTCATATGAGGTCCGCAATCGCCCCCATGTATCTGATCCATCATTCTGACTGATTCTTCTTCGGTGAGACATTGAAGATGAGTCCCGTCGTAGTTCCTCTTATACAATCTTCCGACACAAAGTATGAACCCTGATGCTAATCTTCTGATTGCTACCCGCGTTTTCTTATCTGTTTGCTTGGGATACTGATGGTTCTTCAGCAGGTTCCAGATGTCATAAAACCAAGTGGTTGAGTTACCGTCTTTTTCATTTTCCACTTTAAGGGCCATGCAGTGTGCTGGTCCTGATTTCTTTTGTACTGTGAGAGTTATTTCTTCCATCCCCTCCAGGATATCGATCATAGATGGCAGGGTTGCCAGTGCGTCAGCAAAACTGTTCTGAGACCTGGGGACATAGTAAAACTCCGCATGCTCAAACTTTTCCGCGACATCCTCCAGTCGGGCGAGGTAAGGGACTAATTTCTCATCTCTGATCTTCCATTCCTTCAGAACTTGGTGGACCACTAGTGCTGAATCTTTGTATACCTGTATTCTCTTTATACCTCTTTGAAGCGCAATCTCTAACCCGAGTATGCAGGCTTCATATTCGGCCATGTTGTTGGTGCAGAAAAAGTCCAGATGATATGATACAGGGGAGTGAGTTTGGTCCGAAGAGACTAACAGGATGCCTATCCCGTTTCCATTTCGATTGGCGGCTCCGTCAAAGTACAACTTCCAGTCTTCATCGATCTCGACATTCATGATAGTTTCGTCCGGGAACTCGGCTTCTTCTAGCATGTCTCCTAATATTGGATTGTGGGTCAGGTAATCAGCTATGATCTTGCCTTTGACTGCCTTCTGGGTCATGTAGGTGATGTCAAATTCGGAGAGTAGAAATAACCATTTTGCCATTCGATTCGAGATAGCCGGTTTCTCGAAGAGGTATTTCAATGGATCAATCCGTGATGCCAGGATGACTGAGAAAACTAGCATGTAGTGCTGTAGTTTCTGTGTTACCCAGATGAGAGCGGTGCATGATTTCTCCAATGGCGTGTAGTTTATCTCGAACGGGAACAGCTTCTTGCTGATGTAATAGATGGCCTGCTCTTTCCGGGTATCGGTTAGGTGTTGGGCTAACATGGCCCTTGCGGCTGAGTCAGTGACGGTTAGGTATAGAATTAGTGGTAGTCCGATTTGTGGTGGGGCTAATACTGGGGGGTTGGAGAGGTAGTCCTTTATCTTATTAAAAGCTTCCTGGCACTGATCGTCCCATTTTCCTGGTGAAGACTTCCTCAGGAGTTTGAAGATGGGTTCGCAAGTTTAAGTAAGCTGAGAGATGAACCTGCTGATATACTGTAAATTATCCAGAAATCCCCGAACTTCTTTCTCGGTACGAGGCTCAGGCATGTCTCGGATAGCTCAAACTTTGGCAGGGTCTACCTCGATTCCCTTTTTACTGACGACATAGCCCAGGAGTTTTCCCTTGGTTACCTCGAACACACATTTCTGCGGATTGAGCCTCATCTGGTACTGGCGAAGGCGGTTAAAGAAAGCTCGTAAAGCTGATACATGGCCTTCCCTCTCCTTTGACTTGATTATCATGTCGTCCATATACACCTCAACTTCTTTATGGATCATATCGTGGAAAATAGCGGTAGCTGCCCTCTCATACATTGCCCCGGCGTTCTTCAGCCCAAATGGCATAACGGTGTAGCAGTATGTTCCCCACGGTGTGATGAATGCAGTTTTCTCCTGGTGATCTGGGTGCATCTTGATCTGATTATACCCGGCAAACCCATCTACAAAGGATTTCAGGGCATGGTTGGCGGTATTATCCACTATCAAGTCGATGTTGGGTAATGGGAAATCATCTTTTGGGCAAGCTTTGTTAAGATCTCGGTAATCCACACACATGCGGACTTTCCCATTTGTCTTTGGAACGGGCACAATGTTGGCTAACCACGAAGGGTACTCGATCACCCGTAAAAAACCCATACTCAATTGTTTCATCACTTCTTCTTTCACTTTCAAGGACCATTCTGGCATAAGTTTTCTCAACTTTTGTTTGACGGGCCTAAATTCTGGCTTGGTGTGTATCTCGTGCATGACTATCTGACTGTTCAAACCTGGCATATCCGCATAAGACCAGGCGAAGACATCCACGTACTCTTTCAGAGTTTGTGTGAATTCCTCTCTTTCTGTCTCACTTAGACTTGCCCCAATGCGGACCTCTTTTCTTTCCTCTTCTGTCCCGAGGTTAATTACAAGAGTGTCTCCTTCCTCGCTCTGTATACGCTGCCCTCCCGTTCAGGGTGTTCGTTCAGTCTTTCCAACTCCATATAAGCAATTACAGAATTAAAAATAACAGGATAACGCAAAACAAAGTTTTCTTCATTGATAACAGTGTTTACAGGTATAAGTTTAAAAAGTAAATCTAGGAGTGACTCTTCCCTAGCCTTACCCTCACTCTTACCTCTCACCCTTACAATTTCACTCTTTCTCCTTTCTCCTTGGTAGTTTGGATCAGCGTATATCAAGTGTACAGGATCGTCTCTTGGCTCGTTATCCCCCAGAGCCATGATGTCGAAGAGATCTCCGATCATTTCTTCCTCCTCATCTTTTTTGTCTTCATTTTCTTCCTTCGGTCCGATTGTCAACTTGGTAGAGAAGCTGTGTATGATGTTTTTCTTGACATACAGGTCCTCTTCATAGAAGATTTCCCATCCCGAAAGGTTCTCTCCGTCGCTGTTTCTCCAAGGCTCCTGAAAGCTGCAAAAGGGGAAGTCTTCTCCTTCATTAACAAAAAACCCGTTCAGAGAGCTGAAACTCGGATACTGATGCCCTCGACCCCTTTTTTCTTGATTGTCTTCTTCGGTGTGTTGGTACCCCAAACCTTCCCTTTCGTACCTCGTTACTGGTTCCAAGGCTTAAAGTAATCCTGACTGTCCCATTCCCAGGTTGGCTCCAGGTAAGTATTTCATCATTCTCAGCATGTTTGTGATCTTGGTGTTGAGACCGGGGATATTGTCAGGGGGAAGATACTCGATTATCTGGGTGCTGAGAGTTTGTACTTGAGGCTCGTAGGAAAAGCCTCCCAACTATATACTCTGACTCCCGATGCCCAATACAGGTAACTCCAGATCTGCCAAGGTCCTTTCAGGATCTCCTTGGATGGTGATTATGTTCCCTTCGAACGGTATCTTGATTTTTTGGTGTAAGGAGGAGGGGAGTGCTCCTATGTCGTGTAGTCATGCCCTTCCCAACAGTAGGTTAAAACTGGAGGGAATGTCTATGATTTGAAAGTCGGCTGGAAAGTTTTTGGGACCGACCATGAGATCAAGCTTTAGAGAACCCAGAACGACTCTCCTGGTGTTGTCATAGGCTCTAACGGTCACAGCTGATGGGGAAAGTTTTGAGTCCAAGATACCCAGACATCTGGCGGTTTTCAGGGGGCAGACGTTTATGGTTGACCCGTTGTCGATGAGGACTTGCGGCAAGATTTTCCCTCGGGTCCGGACAGTCATATGGAAGGCCAGGCTGTGTTTCCTTCCCAATGGAGATAAGTCTTCATCTGAGAATGACAGACTTCTTTGGATTGTGAGTGACCCAATCATGTTCGGCAGTTGTTCTGGCGTGGAATCGGGTGATATGACGGCCTCGTCAAGGAGCTCGATGAAAGCGGTCCTGTGAGGCTTGGAGGCAACCAAGAGGCCCCAAATGGTGATGTGTGCCTGGGTTTTCTTCAACTGCTCAAGTACTCGATCTTCTCCTATTTCCTTAGGAGGTGGTGATTTCTCGGCATCCATCAGTGGTGGCTGGTATACCCTTCCTGAACGGGTAATTTGTTGTATCCAAAGGGATGCTGGGTCTGATCCTTCCGAAATTTCTGATGACTCTGGCTTTGTCGACCAACTAAAAGTCCCGGGGGAGGTTTCTGTTATACAAATTGTCTCTTTAGTGGGGCCTCAGGGTTTCCACGGATGTTCCTTCTTCTCCTGGGTCCATCCTATTCCAGATTTTTCGGGATTAGTTTTGATTAAGAGTGGTTGCGAGATCCCCTGATTTTCCTTTCCTAAACCCTGCCCAGGTAGGAAGTTCATTTTGGCCATCCATTGGTCGATTATCGGGTTGAGGCCTGGGGTAACTTGAGCCTTTGCTGGTAGCATAACGGGTGCCTTATAGGCTGGGTCATCCCGAATGAGTCCTACGGGGTCAAAGCCTTCTTTATCAGTGGTCAAGGCGTTAATTCCCGTCGGTGGAGCATGATTGGGAAGGGGGTTGTTGGTAACATTGGGCCCGCCGGGTGCGGGGATGGTTCCGGCTTCAATAAGGTCCTGGATACCATGGTGAAGAGTCAAGCAGCGTTCCGTGTCATGGCCCGCTGCTTGATGGTATGCACAGTTCTCATTCATTCTCCAGGTGCTGGGAATAGGGTTTGGTGGGGGGCACGGGTTGAGTGGAGTGATCAGTCCGGCCTTTCGGAGTAGTTCCAGGCTTTTGACCAGGGTAGTGTGAAGGGTGCAAAAATTTCTCCTTTTCTTGGCCTCGGTGCTCGAAGAGTCTCCTTGTGCAGGCTAATTCATTGGAGGGACTTGTTGTGACTGTTGAAATGGGTTTTATTGATACGGGTATGAGCTTAGTTGGTTTATGGCTGGAGTGGCCGTCTTTCTCCCGGTGTAAGAGGCTTTCTTGGTATCCATTTCTGCCTTCTTGGCCAATTCTTCCTCTACTTGTGACCCCATACTCAACAGGGCTCTGAAGTGTGGGAATACATGCTTTCCCATGCAGCTCAATACAGCTGGAGTAAAATTCTTCTGTATAATCTCCAACTGCTCTTCTTCATCGGGCCGTTTGGACATTTGGGAGGCCATCTCTCTCCAGCGCGTGACGAAATCGCTGAAACTTTCTTTCTCGCCTTGCTTGGCCATTTCCAGGTGTTTACGGGTAATTTCCAAATTCTCGTTGGACCTGTACTTGGTCATGAACTCCTTGATAATATCTCCCCAAGTTTTCGTGTGGTGTCTCTCTAGATCAAAAAACCATCTCAGGGCGGCCCCCGTGAGAGTCATGTGAAAGGCCTGAGCCAGCTTCGGCTCTCCACAGCCGGATACTTGCATGGATTTGATGTAGGATTGAAGATGGGTTTTGGGGGGTGTGGTCCCTGTGAACTTGGTGATGGAAGGGAGCTTGAATCCCTGAGGCAGTCTTGCTTCTGGGTAAAGGGAGAAAGCATTCATATCTGTAATCTCGTCTGCCCCTTTTATCAGAGAAATCCCTCTTTGCAGAACCTTCATCTGCTCTTTCAGTTTCTTCATCTCTTCGCTCTCTCTCGACACCTCGTCAGGTTGTTCCCGAGCTATAACCGATTCTGCATACACTTCCCAGAGTCGGTTGATGTCTGGGTACTCATTGGGAGGGGCTATTGGGGCCGGTGGTGGAATAGGTCTTGCGGGGACTTGTGGCCATGGTTGGTATTGGGGATCGAGGCCTTGCTGAGGTTGTGGCCAGATGATGGGTGGCTCTTGTTGTTGGTAAGTGGGGCCTAAATTCGGGGCCCATTGGTTTTGATTGTTGGGATCGGTTTGAACGGGACCGGCCATGACAGGGCCCATTCGGGGGGGATTGGTTCCTGGAACCAGGGGGAGCACTTGCGATGACTGCCCTTGGTCTCGATTCAGTGGTAGTCGTTCAAACCCCGGTGGTGCGGTCCGTACGGCTGAAAACTCTTCTACTCGGACTCGGGTATTCTGTTGCTCGTTTGTGAGGCTTGCTAGATTCGTGCTGACGATCATTAATAAACGATGCATCTCGGCTAAAGTCGGCTGAGGTGCAAACGCTCGGCTAGGCTCTGATCTGTTTCTCGATTCTCGCGTTCATCGGCCATTTCAGGTGTGCTTGGTCTTACTAGTCTCCTGGTGTGATCTCGACCGGCCTAACCTTCCAGTCTGTCGTCACTTCATGACTGTTGATGAAACCACGTGGCGAAGATGAAGGAAGACTGTGATGTGACTCGATTTTTGCATAAAGAACCACTAAAAATTGCCGAGAAGAGTCTCGAATTTTAAAAAAAGGTGTTGGAAAGTAAGCCATAGGGTGGTACATCCCCTACGGCTGTTTGACAAGTGTTTTAACTTGACTCGATCTTATATGCAGCGCAGGTGTACGAACGGTTAAGGCTTCAGGCTCCCTCCTATTTGGCAAGACCTTGCGATATACCCCAGGGGCAGGTACGTGCAAGAGCCTTTTGATATACTTCCCGGGTACGTGAGTGTTCTCGTCACTCGATATACCTCGGGGGCGTACTTGGCCAAGGAGAGTGGAAGTAAATGCTTTCGGTTTATGTTGGCCCAAGCAAGCCAACTCCCTACTCACTTATAATACTTCCGAGGGTTTGGGGTAAATTCACACTCGTAGGACCAATGTATGATTTGTGAAAGTGCGTGTAAAGTTTGAAAGTTTGGTTTCACAAATATCATTATCTTGATTACGTATTTTTGAAAGACTCCCATTCTTAGAAAAATGTTTCTTCTCAACCAATTAACATAAGTAGGGAAAGCAGTAAAAGCAAGTATTTCACAGATAAACAAAAGTCCACAGATAAGAGTCTAGTTTTCTAACTTTCCCCAGCAGAGTCGCCACTGTGAGAATCCGCAAATGCGACCCCCGGGTCTCGTCCCCGTTTGGTTGGGCGTCTGAAACGTCGGAACGAATCCCGTCGTCCCATTTGCTGGAGTGTCTTTATTGATTCATATCATGTGTCCCTATGTTCTATTTCTAGATGCAAAGGGGTTCATTCAGAGTCGCCAGTACGTTTTACGAGAAAACGGACAAAATGGTTGTGTAAAAGGAAAGGCTACAGTTAAGCCTTTCTTTACACGTTTGTCTACGAAACCAGGATTCTATAGGGTTCAAAAACTATATTACGGGAAACATTTTAGATGCTTTACACGTTTCTTTACACGTTTTAGATGCTTTTACTAACAGTCTACTACTTTCTAAATGGAAACTACAGTTAAGCATTTCTTTACACGTTTTAGATGCTTTTACTAACAGTCTACTACTTTCTAAATGGAAACCCTAATTTGGGAAAACGGGAAAAGGGATGAAGAACCTTTATGTTCCAAGATCCGATGTTGAGTTTTGAGAAATGCAAATACAAGTGTGTAGACACCCCGATCCGTGACCCCCGCAAGAACCCTAACGACCTTCGAGAACTACTATTTTTGGAGTCTGGGACCCATCCGAGCACCAGAAACTACCCCGGGGGGTTTGTTGCGCGACAAACCTATTTTTATCAAAGATTGTCGCACGACATATCGCATTATCGCGCGACAATCATTGGAATGTCGCGCGACAATCCCACTATGTCGCGCAACAATCCCCCTCTGCACCCGACCAACCACTTTCTGACACATCACAGTGTCAGAACCCATCACTTCAGTCGTTTGTCGCGCGACAAACAGAAATGTCGCGCGACACTTGCCCTTTCTGGGGGACTGTCGCGCGACAATCTCTCCCGAGCAGTATAAATAGGCCAACACCCCCAAGGGTTCAGGACGGCAACTTCTCGCCACAATTTCTATACTAAAATTCCTTATTCTCTCTCATATTTTCTAATCTTTAAGCCTTCTCCGGAAGCATCTGCGATAACATTTATTTCCGCAAGAGTCTCGGATCTAATCTTGGCACCCGAAGTGCCACCTTCTAGAGTCAGACCGCTGGAAATATTTCTAAGAGGAAAAGCTAATATTCACTGGAGGTCTTCTCTTCCGTATTATATTTTCTCTCTCTTATTCTTATATATATCGTCGGGAAGGTAACTAAAGTCTCTTCTAGTAGTTAAATAAGATATTTGTATATTAGTTTTATTGTAGACTTGTTTAGAACTCGATTTTTCTAACGCGCAGGTCGATCCCCGTCCTAGTAAGCGAAGTGGCGACATAGTTGTGGTAGATTCCTAACGCGCTCGAAAAACAGGTTTTTATTTCCAGAAAGCAGTAGAATATCAGTAAAAGCATTCAAGTTTTTCAACGTAGAATAAACATATAAGACCACTAGAGACCGAAAGGGCGGAATGGGTGCTTAACACCTTCCCAAACCGTAATATAGTTCCCGAACCCTATAGAATCCTGGTTTCGTAGACAAACGTGTAAAGAAAGGCTTATCTGTAGCCTTCCCTCTTACACGATCATTTTGTCCGTTTTCTCGTAAAACGTACTAGCGACTCTGAACGAACCCTCTTGCATCTAGAAATAGGATAGAGGGACTCCCGATATGAATTATCAACACATAGAAGCAAATGGAACAACGGAATCCTTTTCGATGTTTCAGACGCCCACCAACGGGAACGAGAACCCGGGGGTCGCATTTGCGGATTCTCACAAAGTGACAAAAGTTATTTTCTTTAGAGATGGAGTTTCCCGTATTATTTCTCGGATAATGCCGGTTTTCTCGAGTTTTGACTTGTTTTGGAAAAAGTTTGGATCTTATAGTGGAACTAAGTCAATATGGAATTGGAACTCTTGAGGGGAGTTCTACCGGACGTATCACAATCTATGAAGTAGATAGGATATACCGGGTTTTTATTTCCTAAGTAAGTTTTACCGGTCCGGGTTTTGAAAACGGGATTTTATCCGGATGGTAATGTACTTACTCTTCTGGTTTTGCAAATGGTTTTATCAGGGTCTTTTGTTTCGAAAACAATAGACTATTTGTAACTTGGCAATAAGTTTATTCAAATAAAATGTGGACAAAACAACAGAAATAAAACAAGTACACAGATATTTAATGTTAAATACTAGAAGAGACTTTCTTTACCTTCTCGACGAGAATAATAATAAGAAAGAAAATATAATCCGGCAGAGAGATTTTCGGCGATAATAATCTTTTCCTTCTTCAGATATTTCCAAGAATTCGATTCCAGGGACACGTCGAGTGTCGGAAATAGATTCGATAATTCTTCAGAAATAAGACGGTAACAGAGAATGCTTGACGAAAAGCTAGAAAATCAGATCTTTAAGCTTAGAATTCTTCAATCCCAAGTTGCTGTCTTCAACCCTTGGGGGTGTTGGCCTATTTATACTGCTCGGGGAGGATTGTCGCGCGATACTTACCCAAAAAGGGCATATGTCGCGCGACAATGTGTCCAATGTCGCGCGACAAACGGCTGAAGTGACATTTCTGACAGACTGATGTGTCAGAGAGTGGATGGTCTGGTGCAGAGAGGGATTGTCGCGCGACAATGTGGGATTGTCGCGCGACATATCAGTGATTGTCGCGCGACAATGTGATATGTCGTGCGACAATCTCTCTTAAAAACAGGTTTGTGTGCCAACAAACCCTCTCGGGGTAGTTTCGGGTGCTCGCGTGGGTCCCGGGCCCAAAAACAGTAGTTCTTGAAGGTCGTTAGGGTTCTTGCGGGGGTCACGGATCGGGGTGTCTACAATCGTTGAAATTGTGGACCATATACTTTAAAAATTGTTATTGGAGACCTGAATGTACTTATTGCCTGGAGTATTGACTATGCTAAAAATTAATGCATTCTTACAGTACTGTGTAATTTTAACTAGAATTTTAATTTAAGAGGCGGTTACCAAATAAGGGCATTTCTAAGAGATTCTTCACATCCTACATGAAAAAATATTTGGTGAGCGACATCCTATTTAAAAGCTCCAATAAACTTTTTAAATCTCTACTTGCAAAACTCTCTAACTATTAAAGAGAGAGAATTCTAACTCTCGAAGTTTGAAGAGTGAGAAACTCGCACTTTAAATGCCAAAATTAATTGTTCTTTTAATAAAAAATATTATTAAAATTGGAAGGCTCTTAGAATTTTTTATTTTTTTTTAAAATGAACTTTTCATATTGACTTTTCAAAATAACACTAAGATTATCAAGATTAAAAAAAACAAAAGAAAAGAAAAGAAAAGAAAAACCCTTTAATATATAAAGACTTGTGGGAGGGTAATTTTATGCATGGACCTCAGCCCAAACCCAACGCTCAGACTGTGGGCTTGTCTTGGGGTGAGAACCCTTAATTGGCCATGTTGTCTTTTTGCCGATGAGATGGAGAACATCTCGCTGATCGAATAAAGGGAAATCAGACCGACCACCACTTACCAAGCTGTGGATAAAAGGTAGCTGAGCTGGAGGATAGATAATGGGAAATAGTCATTTTAGTTAGTGTGAACAGGATTCTGGACACCTGTAACCTTGGAGTATTGATCAAGTTTACCATTTGTAGTAATTTCTTGTCTCACCAAACCCTATACAAATTGTATAAATAGGACAACATAAACCCATAGCAAGGGATCAACCAATTTACTGTCACCCAGCATTCTTTTTGTACCTTCTCTCTCTAAAAGCTTAATTAGCTCCATTGTAAGAGCATACTTTTGGCCATTAGAACTTAGTGAAGAACACAAGCACACACACACTCAGGGAGGACGTGTAACGACCCAGTCCCACCTCAGTACGATATTGTCCGCTTTGGGCAGCGTCCAGCCAGACCTCAACCCCAGACCTGTCCTCACGGCTTTGTTTCTGGGAGCTCACGACCAGCTTGCCAGGGGGTCACCCATCCTGGGATTGCTCTGGTCCACTACTCGCTTAACTTCAAAGTTCTTATGGGATCCGAAGCCAGTGAGCCCTCAAAAGGCCTCGTACTTAATTAGCGACCATTTCTTACTTATATGGGTCTCCAAGGATCCCCCATCTTCCGATGTGGTATGCCCCCTTTGAGCTACCTTTCCTCCTCCCAAGGGAGTACTCCATCACTCACAGGGCATCACATCTTTCCCCCCAAGGGAATCGACGTCCTCGTTGACACATCGTACTCAGCGGATAAATTCAGTTTTAAAATTGTATTTTGAAATCAGAATAGTCCTTTCCGGATAAATTCAGTTTTAAAATAGTATTTTGAAATCAGACTCGAGCTTTGCGAGTGCCTACGTATTCATTCGTAGAATGAAATCCGAGTCTCGTAGTTCCATTTGTTTGGAAACTATTTTTGTTTATTTTGAAAACGTGTCAAAACGAGTTTTAGTTTTCTTGTAAAATTTAGAAATGATTTATTTTGAAAGCATTGAACTTCTTTGCAAGTTATCTAATTTCTGTTTTAAAAATGAATACTTAAATACGATATTGAAATTAAGAAAGGTTGTAGAAAGACGTACCTGATGCGCTTGAAGAAGAAATGAAAACCTTGCCTTGATTGCCTTGCTTGCCTCCTTCTTTCTCTAGAACTTTCTCTCTCTAAAAATTCTCTCTCTAAAACTTGCTCTCTCAGAATTTCTCTAAAATGACCCTCTAAAGATTTTTACAGAGTTTCTACTTACTAAAAATACTATTGAGTGTTGATGATCCCAAATGAGACCCCAAAGGTCCTATTTATAGAGAAAAAAAGCAAAAAATGGCCTAGGTAGCCGCGCGGCTAGGAGCCAGCCGTACGGCTAGGGAGGGCTGCGGATAAGGCGTGCGGCAACATGGTTGTGGTAGATTCCTAAGCGCTCGAAAATCAGGGTTTTTCCTAATGGTCTCCTGTATGCATGATGACTCAAGACTTATGCATAATGAAAATTAGGTTCACCCGAGAGTCGTGGATTGGGGTGTTCATAGTTCCATCTTCACCAGATGCCAATTGTTGTTGTAATAACAAACCACCATTTCTCTTGAAGTGTTTTTTCTTAATATTAACTTGGTGTCTTTTCTTAATTTCTTTATACATACACCATGAACCAATAAATAAGAATATTCCTCCAACACCGGTGCAAATACCTGCATGTTTCAATTTGTATATGTAACTAGTTACCTTTTCAACTTATTAAACTAAACATGCACAATTCTTATTAATATTTCCTCCAATAAATATCTTGTTATAGCTTGAAATGGAAATGTTTAGCATAAACTATATGGCATTACATTACCTTTACTACACAATCCTACAATCATTGGTTAAAGAATAACAATCGTAATTAGTATAAATAAGGTAGGAAAACTTTTCTAAAGGTACACTTCAATTCAACCCATCTATACACAAACTACTCACATATTCCATTTTTAGCAATGATTTTCCGTCACTAGTGCATCAAGATTATAAAATTATGTAAAAAATAAAAAAAAAATTATTGAGTAACATCTAAGAATCCATACATTGTTAAATTATTTTTACATTTTCCGTTGATGTTTGTCAAAATAAACAAATGATATTTGTCTATTTAAATTTAGAGCACGTTACTTTTTTTTATTCTATTATATCACCTTGCCCGAAGGCACAGGTATACCCTAGTATATATATATATATATATCAATAAGTGTGCTAGAAGACGAGTTGATTTTGTGTTGGGTGAGAGAGACATGAAGCCAACGGTTTCATATTTTCTTATGTCTACCGTTTGTTCTACATTGGTGTTTAGTTTCCTTTTGCAGATCCTTCTTCCGTTAATTGGTTAACTATGCATGTCTATTAAAGATTCTTCTAAAAATTTTATAGGTTGCCCTCGGTCATTCGTCTAATTTAAATATTTTCTTTATCCTAATAATAAGAAAGTAATGACTCTACTAAAAGGTTTATGTTTTTAGAGAGATAAAACATTCCACTCCACCATTAGAGTGTTTCTCACTGAAGTGCCAAGTATCCTACTTCAGCTCCCTGCTTCAAGAGAAGAGCTAGAGGGTAAATCATGGTTGATGGTGATATTGAGGCGTGTGGCGCATCATATGCTTGTGAATTTGCGATTTCGGTCAAGGCGTGTCATTGTGTGCAAAGAAGATTGTGAGAACGCATTGTATGTTCGGTTACATTTGATTTGTGTCGTGTAGACAATTATTTTTGACATGGTGGGTAGTATCATCGCAATTGCCTCAAAGATTTATTGTTCCTTGTGAAAGGAGACCTCTTTACGTCTTGGGGTTGTGTGTGTTGGATTGTTGTTCTTACTTTCCTTAACAACTACAAGAACGAGATATTTTTCAGGTAAAATCAAGTAGACATTCTAAGTTGCATGACACTTAATTGATTTTCCAAATTCAAAATCTCTTAAGTTGCATTGTATTGGTTGTGATTGATCTTTATTTCCGCATCGGGAGAATGATAAACCACACAATTTTCTTATCATTTTGTGATTGATCTTTATTAGAAAAACAAATAATTTAGGTGAGAAGATGGAAAATAAGTTGAAAGATGCGGTATTTTGTTAGTATTTGTCCTCTATCCTCCTTTTATGTTTTGTCAAAAAAAATTCTTCACCACCACCCAAATAAAAATTTTCCATGGAAGAAACCAAAAAGAAACATTAAATCTCACCGCATCCCTCAATTTATTTTCCATCTTCTTACAAAAATACATTTTTTTTCATACTATTTTCCATAAAATTATCAAACGGGCCTTCTTTTAAGATAGTTTAAAGTTTGCATTTGGGTAAGTGAGTGTGATTTGTGTGAAAATAGTGCATACCTATAAAAATCAACCGAGTTTTGTTCTTCCTCTTGCTGCATGTTGACGCCGCTAAAATAACGCGCTTTGATATAGCCCAAGTACAGGCACGCCAAGTTATAGTATAGTCTCGGAAGTCCGAGTGTCGAACCACAGGGATAGTCAAAAAGGAATGAAATGGATTACGGATTAAATGGTTTTTAGATTTTATAAGTTGGATTTGTTGTGAAACAACGAAAAGGTGAAACGGTTGTGAAAATTGATAAGAAAGCACTGAGGTAGGTGGAGGTTAGTTATGATTTAAGAGACGGTGATCACTAGCTCATACAAAGATTTTAACACAAGGTTTCTCGAGATATGGGGAATGTTGGTGTATCTCTCAATAGCAAAGGGTGCGACGCTAGGCGACTCATTCCCGAATTAAAGCTATATTAAGAAAGATACAAGCGACATTCTACCAAAGACGAGGTTATCATTCCTACCTCTTAGCTACGGGTGTGAAGCAAGGCAACCCATTCCCGATGAAGCTAATCCGAGATAGATATGATAAACTCATCATAAAAAGATTTAACATAAAGCAAGTGTATGTAATCTCATGGTTTAAAGAATTAAAATTAGAAAGTGAATCCTAACAATGAAACGGAATGAAGTTTATGGGATAAATTTGTTAACTCATCGTTTATCACTTATGGTAGAAAATAAAGAATCTAAGTATCACATAAAGTGTAAGAAGCACTCGATATATCAATAAATGAATCAAAGATAAGCTAAACAAATTTATAATCCATCTATAGAGTTTTAAGAACTATTCATAATTTCTACAAAAAAGGACAAAAACTCCATGAATGGGGGAAAAAGACTACAAGCTTTCTAGAACCATATAAATATGTTGTACATTCATTTACAACCAAGAACTAAATATACAAGGCATATAAAGTCTTAACTTAATATGAAAATACCTAGAAAGCTTGAAATAATGGAAGATATGATGAATAAAAGGATTCACAAATATTTATCAAACTTTAAACATGGATTGAGCCATTAATCACCAAAAATTATATCGCGATTCACCTCCGTAACCTTAGTAATAGACTACTCCATAATAAATGCAAAAACAAATATTATAGAAGAAGAAATCATTCTTACAAATTAAGCACTTACAATGGAGAAATGAAGAACAATAAGCAATAAGCTCTCCTTTCTCTCTAGAACTTCTAAATGTAAAAACTAGATAAAATCTAATAATCCCTTATCTCCCTTGATCCCCTAGGCTAAAAGATAGCTAAGCGTGTACTTAAATTAATAAACAATCCAAGGGAAAATATCTAGGAACAAGCTTCTCCAAAATAAGGCTAAAAGCAAAAGGGAGTTGGTGCACTCGCGAGGCCATGATCAATCATGGCTTTGCCCATGATCGATCATGGGAGTCTTCTGCCAGAATTTTTGCAAGCCATGATCGATCATGGGCCTGGAAGTTTTCACTCAGCACTTTTGCAAGCTACTAGGCTTGCTCTTGATCACCTCATGCAATGCCATTGTATTCCAATCCTACAAAAACATGGAATACTACAAAAATACACCAACTTGGGTAATGTTAGATACAACACTCGCCAAGACACTAATCTCGAGATAAGCGGATAATTAGGCAGAATTAAAGCAACAAACGCGTCAAGCGACTCTGGGAAAGAGCTTAAACATGACAATATTATGCGTTTATCACATGTAAACCCCCCAAACGTATTCTCACATTGGTATCCCTCTCCAGAGTAGGAGCGTTCGCATTCGTTAATATTTGACATAAAACGAATAATAAAAATAAAATCATATGAAAATTGAGTGCCCCATGTGAAATATAACACACTAAACCACTTTGGTCAAAACTGGAATCTTTATATATTAATTAAAACATTTTAATGTTCAAATTGCTTATGCAAAAAAGGATATTAATTACTTTACGTGACACTATTCCATAACTAGAACGCGACGCGACGCATAGTCCCAATTTTAAACATTCGCTTAAATCAATTCTACACTACATAATATATTATGTTGAACACAACGCATGGAAGGTTTTTTGGTTGACCCCATGATTTAGTGGTTGTATTAAGTCAATTTGATTGGTATTTGGCCCATACCAAAACTAAAATATGTGATTTTTCTGTACTCTTTCTTTTATTCGGGACATGTATTTGTATATTATGGGTATAAACTTAATTTCAATTGTTGTATTTTTTTTCTTCAAAATACAGGAACGTTATTATATTATTCAAAATCTTAATTTCAATTCCTATGACATATCAAAACTAAAACCAACCCAAATAGAATTGAAAATTTTTGTAATGTTTGATCAAGTAGGTAGATATGTAAATTGCGTGTTGTTTAGATTGAAAATGCTAATTATTTTGTAATTTCAAGCGTATACCAAAAGGGACCCATGACCTCAACTATCTATAACACATTTTATCATCGTTTGATTATATTCACGAGTATTTTTATGGGACACATGCTAGAGACCATTGACGTTTCGTCAATGCATATGTAGGTCATCAGTGCAATTAGGTTTGTCATCAATAAATCTGTACAAATTAATTTCGTAATTCAAGACGTGGATACCAAATGACGAAAGGAAGATCTAAGTGCGGCTCAGTGGGGGTACGTGCCCCTGCACAATTTATTTATTATTATTTATATATTTTTTTAATATATATACCATATTATATTATATAAATAATTGTACAAGTACCAAAAACAGACTTATTGTTATGGCTCAGATTATTGCTAGGAAGGTATGATGCAGTGCACGCATTATCTGCATGGACGAGCAATTCGAATTTAAAAATAGGAAGAACTAGGGGTGGGACCGGTTCAGTTCTTGGTAATTTTATGAAGAATTGTTAATATTATAACAGTTCGGTTCCATCTAAATTTTTCAGAAGTACTATTAATATAGATTTTTGTTTTATTAAAACAGTGTATAATACATGTATGATGTGAATCTTAGAATTTCTTATAGGCTGAGCTAGTGCAATTTTTGAAGTACCGAAGCCCACATACTAGCCCACAACACAGACCAAGCTTATATCTATACACATTGAGAAAAGTTTGGACTTTTGGTATCTATATAAAGACTCCAGATCTAGTATCCACTGGTCTAGTAGTATTGTTGTTCGCTAGAATCAATCAACCCAAAAGAACAAAATCAAACCTAAACTAAAATCATACTCATGTAATATATGAATAATATATCTGGATATATACATATATATAACCAAGAGTTATGAGGGTCATATAACCTTTAGCATTATCAATCACTTATATTTTGCACTAATGTTAAACTAATAAAAGTAAATTACCTTCATAATCTAAAAATACAAACAACCTTCAGACATAAAATCAATTGGGTTAACATAAATAAAATTTTGGAGCAATTTGAGTACTTTCTAGGAGCAAAGAAAGAGGAATGTGATATTTGTTAGGGTTTGGTACATTGGTTTATTATTAACTTTTATTATTATTAGCTTTTATTATTATTAAGTATAATATATATTATATTATATAATAATTATATATATAAAATTAAAAATTGTAAAGTTTCTTAACGGTTCTTTAACGATTATTTTACAGAAATTATAGAAGGAACCAGTAAATGAACCGTTAATTACGCATAAGAACCGAACCGTTAAAAAACCATTACACATTTTCAAGAACCGAACCGAACCGGTTTTTATCGGTTCGGTTCGGTTCAGACCGGTTCCCGGTTCTAAATTCCCAGCCCTAGGAAGAACAAAAAAAAAACATTGTTGATAGGGTTGAAATAAAAAGAAAAATTGGTGTCATAATCTAGCTAGATATATATATATATACTTTTTTAAAAAATAAATAAATTTGATCAGAATCATATATTGGTCAATGGAGGAGCAAAGCTTTAATAGTAAGGATGGCAATAAATCAGGCACAACTTTTGTGTTCATTGATGCCATAGTATTCAAGATAATGGCGCTATTGTGCCAAAAGTATTAGAAAAAAAAATCACAAAATTATTTTGAAGTGTTAGAAGTATCAAAATAGAGGCTACCAACCCGTATTCCTTAGATCTGAAGTTTATGATTATGATAATTTACGACGAGTGTAAATTACAATTTTTGCCCAAATGAAAGGTGGAAAAAAGTTTATTTTACTACTTATAATTTTTTTTTAAATACTAGGAAGGTAGGCAAATGGCCATCTACGTACTCTTCTGCTTAGTCTCGCCCCTGCCTAGGTGTCTTAAAAAATAAGCGTAATGTGATTGTTTTGCTTTTATATATAAATAGATATATACGAATCGTACCTTGACATCCATTTGGTAGATGTGGATTTCCCTCAAAGCCGCTATGGCAAATACATGTATACGTATAATACCTAACCATATAACACCTTGCATACGCTCCGCATATACTAGAATTAAAATCCCCAATGCAGGTCCCGCTCAAAGTCCAATCGAGCGCCGCAACAAAGCTTCCCTGCTCGCGGTCGGCAAATTACTGTCGAACGGTAAGTTGACCTGAACACCAGACCGAGTAATTTCGAACACTTCGAGATTGAACGCAGTGAGGAATGGTTTGTTAGGAATGGACGTGTTATCGCAGTTTATTATGGTGCTTGAACTGGAAGCGCAATTAATTCCTATACCGAATGGGTACGGAATTATGACATTACCGCATCTGTCTAAGCAATCTGGAGATATTGTTCCATTGAATGCTTGTTGGGCTATTGTTGATTTGATTGTTAGAGATGATGATAAGAGTATGATTTGGAGGAGGGAAAAATGATAAGCCATTGTCCCCTCTCTCTCTTACAAATTAAACACAAATTAATGTGTGCATAACCTGTATAAATATGCATGTTTAGAGTTATTTACATGTTATCCCATGAAGTTTGATTAGATTTTCACTTTGATCTATGAAGTTTCATTTTCACGTATCGCATCTTAAAGTTTGACCCTGTTGTCATTTTAGTTTAAAATCTAACGTGTCGTTTGTTTCTTTGTCAGAAAATGCCACATGTAGCTGATGTGGCATAAAGATTGAAGTGACAGATGTTATTTTTCGTCCAAGAAAAAAATATCTTCTTGGATTTTGCACTAAATTGACAATAATAGTAAACTTTACGGGTAAGATTTGCAAAAACAAAATTCCATAAATAAAACTAAAATTTTAGTCAAACTATATAGGAGTAAAATATAATTAACTTGGATATATATTTATATGATATATATATTTCATTGATACTTTAGCATTGACTATATGCCTTCGAACTGGTCCATGTGATATGTATATATAAATCTTGTTACAATGAAGTGTGTATAATTATAAAAGAAAATTATGATTATTAGCATTTTTAATTAAATACTTCAGCGATCTAAAATTATATTGGATTAGTTGGATAATTATGTCTTTGGAGTGCTAACGCATATATACTAGATTAAACTCATTAGTGTGGCCAAACTTTTAGAGGAGGACATATATAAGCAAATAGTAATTTTTTTTTATTTTTTTTTTGGATTTTTGGATTTTTACAAAATCATATAAATCTTAAGATTCACCTTCGCCAAATAGATATCTACTTTCTAGACTTTGGGGTGGGGGTAGGGGGTATAGAAGTGCTTTGTTAGGCTTGTTAGATTTTGGGACTATAAAATAGTAATGAGACTAGACTTTACGGGTAAGATTGGCAAAACAAAATTTGAAATTTTAGTCAAACTTTATAGGAGTATAATATAACTAACTCGAAATTTTATATGATATATTTCATTGATACTTTGAGCATTGACTATGCCTTTGAACTGATCCATGTGATATGTGCATATAAAACTTGTTTCCATAAATTATATATTATGATCAAAGAAAAGTTTGTGATTATTAGCATTTTAATTTAATACTCCAATAATAGTCAAAAAAAATTAATACTCCAATATTCTAAAATTATATTGGATTAGTTGAACATCTATTTTTTTGGAGTGCTAACCACCATACTCTAGATAAACTCATTAGTGTTAGCTAAACTTTTAGTTGATATATATATAAGAAATAGTCTTCTTCCTTTTTTTTTTTTTTTAACAAATTATATAAATCTTAAAAACCCTGTGCAAATAGATATCTACTTTCTAGACTTGGGGTGGGGGTGAGGGTAGGGGTGGGGGTGGGGGTAGGGGTAGGGGTAGAAGTGTTAAAAATCCTTAAATGGAAGAAGTTTTGTTTGGATGAGAAAAGTCTTTTGGAGACTTGTCCAACTTGAAAAGGATGGTCTTTGGGCATATATATATATATATATATCAAAGCCTACCACTAATGACCAATTTATAGTACATATTTTAATTATCTCACTACAAAATTATTTTGTGTCTGAAAACAGCCACTGAAAAGTTTAGGACAGTTACACCAATTATTTTATGATAATAATTGAGAGTCAGAAATTTGAGTTGATTAGTAGAGTCCCGTTCTCAAAAGAGAAAGTAGGCGCAAAGCTAGCTACTATATGTATACGTACGTACCAGCTTCCCTTGTTAGTTAAGAGTGCCAATAATAGTATTTCAAGATTAATGCCGTCAAAGTTGGTTTGACTGTTTGTCAAAGTTGGCTTGACTGTTTGTCAAACTTGAGTGGTAAATCTGATCGTACGTATTATACATTTTCGGCAGTACGATATTATTAGAATTCGAAATATTCCACTCAAAATTAATTAGTAATGAAAATAAAAATGTGGAATTTATATTCTTAACACTACACAACCCCTCATGTATAGTATAATTTTGAACAAAATACGTGAATTGATTATGATATATATTAAGTGATGTGGACCGTAGTATGGCCATTATCTTGAAATGTGTGTAATACTCATGTCTAATACTATATTAGATTTTGGAACATTCAACCCAAAATTAATTAATAACGAATAGAGTAGTTTGTAAATATTATATATTAATTTGCAAAGTTTCAATTTCCCATATGAAATTTATAGAGTAAACTCTTCCGAACTAAATGTTACATTCCCAAAATCTCGTGAGAATTAATTACTTGACCTCAGATTAGTTTTTAGATATCCAAACGTCCGGTTTCTTTATGGTCTATGCTAAAACCCAGTTTTTTTGGCTTTTGCATTTTATTTAGCAATCAAATCAAATTGGTACAACAATCAAAATATATATATATATATATATATTGGTGATTGGTTTTTCTCATATTCATCCACCCGGCCTTTGTTCATTAAATTGTTACCTCTCATACTAGCTTGAACTAATCCATCGCCTGGTGGAATAGATCGATCTAGATATATTATGACTTTTCAATATATATATATACGGCACAATAAACTCTTGTTTGGCTTAAAATATAAATAACACCTAAAAATAACTGTGTTAAAACGTCCTTCCTTAAAAGACCACCAAAAAGCCCCCGAAATGTCAGGGTGTAGATATAATATGCATTCACTTCTACTAGCATTGTTTGGATTGATAATGACAAATTAGCTAGCTAGGGTGCAAAAAAGTAATAACGGAAAAGATATTCTCTATAATATATAATATTGATTTTATTAAAAGATTCAGCTTAAAAGTTAGTGAGATTTTTATCTAATATTTAATGACTAAAAATGAATATATTTATTGATTTTTCGTTACCCTTCACTTTCAAATTAAGTTTCTTAATAAATTATATTAAGATGATCTATTTTATTATCGGACTCATTTTCATTAAATTTCATGATAAAGTTCACATGTTTACCTCTAAAGTTGGGGATCACTCTTTTACTTTAAAAGAGGTCCAGAGGACCATCTTTTTCATATTCAACCTATATATATAACCAGGTTCATCGGAGTCGGAGATCCGAATCCCCACCCCTCACCACCTCACTCATCTATGTCGTGTATCCCTATGCCAACTATCATTACTACTATACTATTTAAACCTGTTTGCAGGTCACAAAGTATATTTAGTATTACTTTAATTACAAAATTATTTATTAATATATTGAATAGGTATAAAAAAATAAATTTAATGTACCAGGTTAACAACGAATTTTCTTTCAAAAATTACAAGGGCCAACTTTACTATATATATTACATATTTGAAAATCTCTAACACGTAATAATAATCCACCACCTAAGGAGGGAATTTAGGCAACGTATCATATCCGTCGCCTATGAGACGTGTTTACATCGCCCTAACTTAGGTGACATAAATTACGTCGCCTTAGATCCGTAGCCTAATTTCATTCGCCCAAGGTCTTAGGCGACGTATATTATTACTTTGTCGTCTTAGTGGTAACTTAAGCCACACAGCTGTTATCCTAGGTCGTTGAAGATGGTACACTTAGGCCACTGAAGTGTTATATTAAGTCGCCTAAGAGGTACACCTATGCCACATTGGTATTATCTTACGTCTGCTAAGAAGGAAACCTAGGGCACGAAGATATTATCCTTCGACGTCTAAGGTGGAACACCTAGGCGATGTTGGTATTTTTACTACGTTTCCTAAGAGGTGCACCTATGCCACTCATCTATTATCCAATGTCGTCTAAGGTGATATACCTAGGCCACGTTGGTATTATATTACATCGCTTAAGAGGTACACCTAGGCCACGTAGTTGTTATCCTCTGTTTCTTAAAAGGTAAACCTAAGCTACGAACGTATTATCCTTCGTCTCTCAAGAGGTACACCAGGCCACCTATGTATTACAGGTGGTCTCCTAAGTGTACGTTTAAGCCATGCACATACGTCGCCTAAGAGCTGGTCACAATAATATAAAAAAATCTACATAGGCAGTAATCCATATTACTGGGGCTAGTAATCAAGATTACCGGAGCCAGTAATCCATATTACTGGGGCCAGTAATCCAAGTTTCTGAGCATCCAGATTAGTGGGGCCAGTAATAATCTAGATTAATCTTAGTTTTTGTGTGCAGCCGCACAAGCACGCAATATTCAATAGGAAATACAACCTGCCCAATTTATCATCGAATAAATATATGTCAAATAAACTATCAAAATTTATTCAATTCCATTCAACGATAAAAACAGTTCAAAGAGAAATTGTTTTAACACTAAATAAAACCTAGGGGGAGAAGCCATCCGAGGGAGGGATCGGCGGTTAAATCCCGGCCGCGCTAAACACATGCTCTAATTGAGCTTGCATCTTGCGCTCAAAATCTACCCTCTCCCTCTAAAGCTGCTCTTCTATCACAGCTTGATTTGCCCTAAGCTGGGTGACCTCAGCCTCGAGCTCTGTAGATCTGCCGCTATCCGCTTGTGATGATGGGCCTCTCTTCCGCAGCAGCTTCACGGAGCCGCTCCCTAAGCCCCTCATCCTCGTCCATCTCGAAGGACCCATTGCTATCTCAAGAACAGAGACATGGGTCTTGTAAGAGAGGACCGGGGCTGGGGTGCTGGTCGGCGACGTACCGTCCGCCGCTTCATCGATCGGAGGTAGATCGGCCATCATCTTCTCCACCTCAGCAGTCCTCGGGGATCGAATGGCCACTTGTAAATAATAATAAGTGTTATATAAGTTATTAGAATTAAATATTAACTAAATAATAATAATTAAAGTGTTGAATAAAAAAGATTTACCACACAGTGGAGGACATACTTCTTGTATGCCTCGACATAAGTAGTGAGTTGAGGCGCCTGGTCTCCCTTCTGCTTTAGCTTATGAGTCCGGAGGAAAAAGGCCTTGCGCCCCCCCTGCTGTGGGCCTTCTTATTCTCAGAGGCCCGAATTTGGGCCATTTGCGTGCCCAATTCCTGCAAGATACAAACAGTTGTATTTATTTAAGCATTTATAAACATATAAATTAAATGAAGCAAAATAAAAAAAAATTAAGTAAAACAAATGAAAAATTACCTAAAAATCCTCAGCCTTGAAGTGGTTGCATAACCACTCCCACTGGTCCGGGCGATGTATGAACTCCACTGGAATTGGAGCATCGCCTAGTGTTTGTCAGTTCTTATGGATCTTGTACTTCTAATCTTTGAAGCAATCCACAACCTTCTTATGTATCCACGTGATGAGCGTCTTATCAACGGGATTAATGTTATAACTCTCCTACAAACCAAATAGGAAAAAACATTAGTACAAATAAAAATAAAATTTAGTAAGGTAAAAAAAGAAATTAACTAGAATAAGAAATAAGTACTTACCGGCAGGTCGTCGAAAAGCATCGTTCGCTCCGATAGAGGCATTTTCCCAAACGTTGGGTACAATATTGACGCTCGGTCTTTTAAAAACACCGACATGTTATTGACGAGTTAGGAACGAACCTCCTTTTGCGGCCCAGAAACCGCAGGGTCGTATGTCACACGAGATTTTTCGGACGTACGGACGATCACTGCCGTTTTCTTCCCGGTGACGACTCATCTCTTCTTGTTACTAGAGGAGGCTTGCGTAGCTACAGATAAAAACATATAAATTAATCAGCCAATCACAAAGAATAAATAAGAAATGCGATTTAGAATTAAAGAGATCTAAGGGTATACCTGATATGGTGGCCTCCGCTACAACATGCCTTGAGCGAATGCTACGTTTGGGGAGGTCGGCACTGGTGGTGCTGCCGGTGGTCGAATGTGTAGACGAGCTA